>WYDE02012455.1:0-13049 GCA_009867175.2 Adela reaumurella | reverse complement strand
GCTAAGGCCAAAGGTCCCGGGTTCAAACCCCGGTTCGGACGTTTTCCTTTATATTTCTTCCGTATTTTTCTGATTAATATTCAGTAAGCGACTTGCATGCTAAGCAAGGAAAATCAAACAAAAATCTCCAGATTATGATTATTGTTATATTCAACCTGTCCCTGTCTTCTATCTCGCTTTCACATTAAGCATGCACAATTTGTGTTATTAAATTATTTTTAATTTACAAAATATTGACCTAATATCCACTTTCTTTTGCTTCATTCTATCTTTAAATATATAATTTATGTATATGAACACACATACCTCATAATATGTTTTATTATTCCCATGTACTTAGCACTCATAATATTTTTATTGCTCCCACTAACGTACTAGTAGGTTATACATTTCATTTATTTTGTAAATGCAAATCGTTCTATTTTATTTAAAATTTTGGACACTCAAATTGAGTAACTCTTACTCTCTTACAAATCAGCGAATGACAAAACAATGCGTATATACAGATAATTATATTTTACGTATATGTAATATTATGAAAAACTCTTTTTCCACTTTGTTTCTCTAAATGTTGGACATCATCAATACGGCAGTTCCACGAACAATCCGATCTGTACACCGATATCCTCAAGTATTCCAATATGGGGTTTACCGGCATGTTTTCTGTGGAAACGGTCTTGAAAATCATCGCCTATGGTGTCAAAGTAAGTATGCTGTAGTGAGCGTAAGTGAAAACTTTACTTATTAAACTCATTTCATCGAATAAAACAATAGAAATAAATTCAAATGTACTGATTTCTCTCTCGGAAATATAACCTTAATAATACACTATTTACCTCTACTTTATACTACTTATTAGGTCTATTCTTTTCATGTTAAAAAACGCCTCTATCTATCACTATTACCTACTTTTTAACTTTTATATTTTACCGATTAAATAATCTTCTGCGTTTTGAAAAATATAACTGCTAAATCTCTAACATAATGGCTTGACTGTGCGTATTACCTTTACAAAAAACACTTTCTACAAAATGTACAGTATTTTAACAATTTTGAATATCTGTATACATAATTTAGATGTAAAAGTATTTCACACAGTCATTTTAACAACAGAGTTACGTTGTTGGTACTTTAACAAAAATGTGACTTCAAATTACATTTTAGTTACTTTAACAAAAATCTAATTTTACTTTGTTAAGTGGGACATAATGAAAAATAAATAATCTATTTCTTACTTTAATTTAAAATTGAAGAATATGTCATAAGTTTTGTAGTTAGTGTGAGTGAGTGCGTGCGCTCTGTTTATCGTTCTTACCTGGACTACCATGTTTGTATGTGGTGGCGTCAGAAGAAGACTGATGTGTCTCGTAACTCGTGTCTGGTATTTTATTGTATTAATGTTGTGATATTTGTACTCGCAAGCATGGCTTTACTTGTGTCTGTGTGCATGTGTATATTCTAATTAATTATAAGTTAAGTTTCTCATAGAATCGTGGCAGTTTGAAAGAAATAAGTAGGTAATACATAAACGGATGGCCACTTTTTTATGACTGACATAGCCTTAGTAGCATGTTTATGTGCACTTGTAAAATTATGTGAAAATGAATAGGTAGTTCGGAATAGAAGAAAGCTTGATAATCTGTTAGTGGCTAATTTTAGCGAATTCACGGTACAGAAAAAAATATAATTCTTATAAAGTAAATTGATCTGGTTTATTTATAGAATCGTGACATGCGAGTACATTTAAAAAAGAAACATACCTGATCTGCAAAGGTCTTCAAATTTTTAATGCGGTACAATTTACTTTTACGGTTGCGGTTAATTTAACTAATATTTTGGCTAAACTAAATGATCGTTATCATACCTATTAGAAATTTGTCTTTGCTTTAATTTACATTTAAATTAAAAGCATAGCATTTTATCCATACTTAGGGTAATTTTCATAACTGTTATTTATCCCTTTAGATGGTAGGTAGCTTCTGTATAAACTACAACATTAATACAACTTTTACTGTGAAAATCTCTTCTCCATAATAAATACGGCGAAGAGATCTAATTATTAGAAAAAAATTCCCGCATTCACAAATGGCTTCTTAGGAAAAGTGGTTCTATTTCAGGTATAGAACCTACTATTGAAGGGTCCGTATTAGTTAAAATTCCGCTTTTTCCAAGATATTTTCCAGTAATATTACTCACCCGACACATTCAGTATTAATTAATGTATGTAAAACTTCATATATCATCGCAGAGGTGAGACTTTTTTAAAAACATGATTAGCCTAACTTTGTTCGATAGAACAAAGAACATGAACATGCTTCTGAAATTAGTTATAAAAATATATTCTAGGTAACGCGACATATCAAGGCTTTGAAAAAAAAAATCTTTCAATATATATCTAAATAATAGACTTTTAATTTTTTTGTTTCAATCCGTAGCTTTGGAATAAAAAAATTAAAACCGAGTTTTCGCTTGCGCTAAAATTAAAAAAAAACAGACCGACTGCGTTGCATCTCATCCCATGCGAAGCGGTGCCTCGAAAAAGGCGTGCGTAATGATGAATCGCGGGTTCATTGTAGTACCTCATGCGGAGCCCTAAGAAATTAAAATATGCCTTTACGTGTGCTGTTGCTCAGGTAGTCTGTGAATGTAATAAAAAAATAGGAATAGTTTTGTTGTATCGTTTTGTTCCGCTTGGTCCAGAATGCGATATTGTGTAGTTCCAAGATCTCGCACTTGTGCAGTTAGTTCACACAAACCGCGACGACGTTCACAATATCACAACTCTAAAAAACTAAAACTAAAAAACTAGTAACTATTCGACAAAAGAGACATTTTTAAAGAAGAATTTCGTCTATTCTCGGCGATATTGGAACTGATGTGTGTACGTCTACCGTCCTCGTAAGTGTGTACGTGGAAACCGGTTTTTTAATTTGTCAAATAAAGCACGATGCATCGTGTGGGGAACTGTAATCAAAGCTGGGATAGATGGCACTACCTTCAACTTTCATTAGACGAAATTCTTCGTAAAATTTGCTCTGACGGTTGTTATATTGTTGACCACAAGTAAGTCGTTTGCAGTACACGATAAACTCACGAAATTTTTATGTGTCCAATCATTCGCTTTTCTATTGATACACTTAAAAGAGATTGAATTCGTTTCTCTTTTCTACTCAAACGTCTACGGCAACGCATTGAAAAGAGAGGAAAGTGCTCTCTCTATTACCGGTGTATTTATTTAAACGTGAATGAATTTACGCTGTACTAAACTCCATTGGAGATAAATTCTACACAAAACACACACATATAAAATATGTAATTTATTCTTAAAATAAATTGCTGCGCATTTTGAATACAGATAAATTATGCCTTTTTCGAAATGCGTGGTTGAGTTCCTTTTTTGCTAAGTCCTAGTCGCCGGTGGATTTAGAGGTGGGCCATCAAATAAGCTATCTAAAACTCTACGAAATGTGTAATTTATTACGTGTAATATCCAAGATAATTAAAATAAACGAAAATAAATCTTAGTGGTGTTATTTGCCAACCTGGTAGTACATTTACCTACTAATAATTGTTATTGAATTCAAAAAAAGAATAGAGGGTATTTTGTAATGACAGTTGTATTGTTTCATCGTTTGTTAGTATTTCGGTATGAATAGCTATTAGGTACTCGCACATTGGATGGCCCAGCTCCCCCGGAGGCTGGGCGCACACGAACGGTTGGTGTGGTACTAAAGTGTGCTGTTACGTCGCTAGTTTCACGAAGCGCCGCCGTTGCTCATCGACACGCTCACTTTCATGAACCTCATCTTTACATTCTTCTTCCTCCTCGAGACGTTGCTGAAACTCGTCGCCTTCGGCTGCAAGGTAACCCACTTCACTACAATAGCGTTCTAGCAACATATATTACAGTATGTCACCAGTATCAACTTTGATATGGATCATGTTGAACCGTATACAGGTGATTTTGTAATGAACCGTTTCGTTCACCAGCGTTGATGACTTTCTGAATAAAAAAAACTTTCGATACCAATGTTTCTAGTTTCTGAGTTATGAATTGTTTAAAATCTCATTTACTTGCAGTGTTAGAATTCTTTACACGCGATATTTCAATTTACTGTTTATGTTTTTCTAATTTAAGCTGGGTTAAACCTTCTCATTTGCTTATCACAAATGCATAATACAAACAAATATATAAATAGTCTTTTTACTTTATCGCCTTTGTACCAAATTTTCATTAGAGCGGTCTTACACGAATTTATTGAATTATTTTGGTAGAAAACTTAAACCTTTTTCATGAAGAAATTCAGCAAAACAGCATGTAACTTTTTTTCCTAGTGTTCTCATAAATAATTTGCCCAAAAAAAAACGGTTCACTGCAAAACAATCCTGGGTATTCTTCGAATTTAGAGTCTTCAGAAATATGACCGTTAATCCTCGAGTGAACATATCAAGGTTCTTTAATATAATTTTTGTTTTTCAGTAACAATAGTCTAGATTAGAGTTTTAATATTCAAAGTGAACTTGAATATGAATTTAAAATTTCGTATGTAGTGTTCTTAACGAGATAGTTTTTGCAGCTAATTTATAAATACTTATGTGCGGTCGACAAGTTTCATTTCTGACGTCTGAGAAACCTCATGAAATTTAATTATTCTATAGAATTTGTGTTTTCAAAGCGCAAGTTTAAATTTGAAAAGGTTCCTCGAACGTCAGAAATTAGACTTGTCGTGTGCGCATCGTAGTTTTATTTCAAATATTTTATTTTATTTTAAATAAAATAAAATAAAATAAAAATAAAATGAATTTGTAATATTTACATTTTTGCTAATGCAAACTACAGCTTTAATTTACGATAGAAAAGCCAAAAGGGTGTCAAAATATCATGCATTAGTAGATATTTGTTTGTAATTTATTTAATATAATTAATAATTTTTTAAATCAATTAATTACATTATTAAAATTAATTGCTTTACAATAATGCATATTGTTTGATATCAAATATTGTAACTGTTAAAATAATAAATATATGTTTGTTCAACTTTTAAGAATTATATTTTGTGAATATGATCCAAACATAAAATTTAAGTGTTTTAGTGGATTAATATTATTATCTAATCAGCAAAACGAGACAAATAGTTTTCGTATTTGTAATGGAATACAATTTATGTCGAGTTGGTTTTCGAATGATTCCTAGTTTACGAAGTAAAAAAGTTGAATATTGAAATTCGTATCCCTAGTTTTAAAATTGTGGTGCAATTCGAAGGCGGTACAAGAGAAAAAGTACATTTGGACATATTTCTAAGAAAATGTTAGTTTAACAAAATATAGCAAAACTATTTCACTGTTCTTACAAATGATTTATCAGGGCCGACCGACGTCACGACGTCGTGCTTTTAAATTCGAAAATCTAGAAACATTAAAGGAATTCTGAGTTTCACGTGCAATTTTTTTTAGTTTTTTATTCAACGCAAAATTTTTGGAAGATGCTTCTATATGATTTTTTTCCTTTTATTTTTTGGAGTTTTAGCAGGAGATTGGTGGTCTTAAAAGCCAGCCGTTTTTATTATACTTTATTTTCATACGACTTAGAGAAAATTAAGAAGCACTCTTAAAGTAAATTTCCTTGATAATGAAATTGTTTCACATATTTTACGATTTTAAATGTTTTTAAAAGTGAAATACTTAGTTAGGTAGGACTACTAACCCATCTTGTCTGTTCTGTTCCGTTTCCTCAGAATTTCTTCAAGGACCCGTGGAACACATTTGATTTTATAACGGTCATTGGAAGTATCATTGACGCCCTCATTTTAGAGTTTGGTGTAAGTATCAAAAGATATTTATTTTACATTGTACCTAAACCAATTTTACACGTTACACTCATAAAATATTTCAGAGTAGGTAGAATCTACAAGTAATTAATTTACGTGAATATATCGTTTTACTTCGAAAACGACGTTCATGAAAGAACTAAGGTCAGTAAGATGTGCGCTTCGGCTTCCTTTTTTTTTAGTTTTTTAATTAAATTCGCAACTAATATTTTTACGTTTTTTTTTCCAATAAGAACTATTATTTTCTAACAAGTTGCTAGTTAGATATACATACTCGCTCATAATTATTAGTATGAAGTGCGGTATGATTTTCTTAATTACTGCGTACGAGTAATATTTCATAGAGAGCTTGATGGACGGCGATATTTTTTATGGCACGTAAACAATTATATATTTTATACAATTCCATATTATATTTTGATCTTGGCTTGAAGATGTTTGCTGTTGTATGAAGAGAGAAAAAGTCGTAATAATTCTTCTTTTTCTTCTATTACAACTCCCAAACATTGTCAAGGGTACGAAAGCAGGCGAGCGCTTCGCTTATCGTAAAAACATTGGCTTTCCAAACCGGCGTACACACTATTGGAATATAAATTTTTTTTACTGCTTTCCAGACCGACCTCGCTGAAAACTGTGCTGACATATCGTGTCAGCAGGTAACGTTACATTTACAGTTGCTAGGAATCGTAGACTGTAAGGCTAACTGTGATCCCCATAGCGGAATCGCAGCAGATCGTTTATACAATTTGTGAAAGTAGCCTAGAATGTTGCTGTAGCATAACGTAGATAATTTTACAACTTTTACAAGATGTAACGGCAGCGATATTTTATAGAAATAAGGCTGCGTGTCGTTTGATGTAGACTTTACAGTTCTATAAATGTTTCGAATTAGTCGTGGAGAAGTTTTTCGAACAGTTGCATTAGAGTTATCGTGCGCTAGACTCTCAAGAAGAGTGTGCTTCTGTTTTTGGCGTGGACATCGTTGTCATGTGGTTGAACATCGAGTTATAATTAGAAACGCTAATCCATCTGCTAGATTGTTTAATTAGGCGAAAGTAGAATAAGTTCAAATTAATAAACTTATGTACTTCGTAATTGCAATTCGGAATGTAATCATTCAGCTAAGAGTCCTCATAGAAGACCTGAAACCATTTTAGTGGACTAGATAACTAGTAGTGTCTTCAGCATTGGTCATTATATCTCTAAATTGCCTGATGTCAAAATTCATAAGCATTGTGTACATAACCCACTGTGTACATAAAAATCCGTAAGCTTTTGAACGAAATCAGAATGTGCAATTTAAATAAATGCGGATTTGATTTTTGTTCCATCTACTAATTTATCGCCATTATGCACGATTTGAAGCTTTTGGAAATAAACTCAATTTCGCAATCTGTTTTTTTTTATTATTCAATTTCGTTTAATTTTGTGAAAACAAATTATGTTGCTTACCCCTAATTACTTATATTAAAAATTGATTGATTCCAGAAAAACTACCGTTCCATAATAGATACTTTTCAAATTATAACGTAGTTTGCAATGAATTTTGTTCAGAATATTAAGCGAATACGGAAGAATTTTTAGAACTGAAAGAATTCACTTTTGTTTTAAATATAATTAACATGAACTGGAGTCACAAATCTAAAGCGTTCACATAAAAATGACACGTATTAAAGATGACTAATAATGACAGGAAAATACATTCAACGTGGGGTTTCTGCGACTATTCCGCGCGGCAAGACTCATCAAGCTGCTGCGACAGGGCTACACCATCCGCATCTTGCTTTGGACCTTCGTACAGAGCTTCAAAGCTCTGCCCTATGTGTGCCTTCTCATCGCCATGCTATTCTTCATCTACGCCATCATCGGCATGCAGGTCTGTTTCAACTTCCTTCTGTATACACATATAACTATTAATATTTCTCGTTGAATGCATACATTGTATAATAGATGCCAACTTTATGAATAAGGATATTACTACTTATGAAATGTATTCTTCGCCTTCTTTCAACTACATTTTAGTTTATAAATCTCTTTCTGTGTGACAAATCCAAATGTTTAGGTTTTGACATAGATATAGAAAATCACCACAAGAGGTAGAATATAATAATATGGAATTAGATACAGGAAATCAATAGTAATGTAGTCAGTTCACATTGAGGTGAATCATATAGAATAGAATTCACTGTCGTTTTGACTGCATGTAATTTTTTTAACGGAACCAAAATTTTGCCACCAATAGATCATGGCAAAAATCACCAGCCCTTGTGATGTCGAGTCCCTCCCGAAACCTATTAACAAAATTCATTGTGAAAATTAATAATCTCCCTGTAAAAAAGGAACACTGCGTATAAAACGACTGACACGCAAGTTTTCAATGGCAGGTTTTTGGAAACATGAAATTCGATCCAGATACTGCCGTCAACAGGCATAACAACTTCCGAACGTTCTTGGGAGCGCTCTTGCTGCTGTTTCGGTGAGAGTACAGTACGCGACGCGTACGGTCGAGTCGAGTAGTGCTAGAGGGCTGGGAGTCCGCCGAGGTGTCCGTATAGACCTAGTCGCATCCGGCCGCCCGGCCAGCACATGTGTTCACAAAACAGAAGGTGTTCTGAGCATGCTACATGTACTCGGGCGGTCAGTCGCATCTTGTCGCACGTCAAGCGGCTCATCTGTGTTACTTAATATTATACATGTGTACATAGCTCACGGTCTCATCGTCGCGGCGGAATGAAATGACCATAGACTGTTATAGGATTGATATGTACAGTCGTAGTACAGTCGTAGAACCTACGTCTTTAGTGACATGTGTTGAGATTGCATTTTGTTTTATGTTTGAAGGATGCTCCCCGTTCCCGGTTGCATTTATGTTATCTTTCCTTTACTTAGACTAGTCTAGAATAGTTGACTGAGATTAGAGGAAGAGGAGGAAAACGCTCCTTGTACATATTGCTGACGTGTGTGTTTGCGCCGCTGCACGCAGGTGTTTGGCAATATTGATTTGGCCCCCGAGTCAGCCCTGAACAGACACAACAATTTTCGAAGCTTCATTCAGGCTCTCATGCTGCTATTCAGGTAAGGTCACTACCTTCACTTATACTAAACACTCACCGGGCTAGCGAGTACCGCAGAGGCGCACTAAATACTAGAATGTACATACATAGACAGTGTCTTTTTTATTTCCCTGAAAAGTGGGTTTGAAGGATCTAGGTAACTGTTTCACTATAAAATTAGTTCAAATTTTAGAGCAACGCTAGATACACAATTAGTCAGCAGACCACAGTCATAGTCCGTAGAATATTCGACATTGAATCCTCTGATACACTAGATAAAAGTATTTAGAAGAATGCTGAATGTGTGACGGACACGCCTCGCAAATTCGTAATCGAATGAAGTTTGTGTTCATTTAACGCATGAGAACGCATTTGTAGGTAACTGTAAAGGGAGGATATTCCCGATTACTGCATGTCTTGTATTATCTAATTCCTTTCTACTGACTTTATATTCAGCTTTAATAAAAATAGACATTAATTCTATGTTGTCTACCTCTTAGGAACTAGCTGAATTGTTCTAGTTGTTGATGTCGAGTATTTTGTAATTTAAACCTAAGTCATGCAGTTATATGTGAGATCTATTAATTTAAACTTAGTTCTTGTTTTTGTCTAATATAACCAATAATTCATAACTCGTCTAATTAAAAAAAATCATAATTTGTCACATAAACACTTTTAGAAGATAGTGAGATATCGTTGATTTTTTTTTAAAGGAAGATTCAAGATAATATTTCTGAGATTTTCCTTCATTTAGAAGAGCAAATAACAATCAATTTTGCTTCCGTCATTACATATTTCTATTAATAAAATTTCACTAAAAAAACGCCACAAACAGGCAGTAGTTAGCGTCTAATATTTTTAGTTTTGCGTTTCTACGCAGGCATTGACATTTGACAATTGTTTATAGGCTTAGACGACATTTTACAAAAAAAGTAGTTTTTCTTATAGGCACTACTCGCACTAGCCACTTTCCCCAGAACGCCTGAATGTCAATCATTTGTATGCTACCTATTTTACACTGAATTTTCGTAAAGGATAATTTGCGTAAGCACAGTGGACTGTGAGAATGGTGTGCCGACAGATGTGCCACGGGCGAGTCGTGGCCGAGCATTATGCTGGCGTGCCTCAAGGGCAGCAAATGCGACGAGAAAGCCAACAAGCCGCTCAACGACTGCGGCAACACACTCGCCTACGCCTACTTCGTCTCCTTCATCTTCTTCTGCTCCTTTCTGGTGAGTCCTCAGATCCGTCATTATTTTATCTGTAACGTTCCTTTGCTTTTGTAATGAAACCTAGGCGCAGTAGGACAAATTGGCTTGGATGCAACCAAATGAGTGACGATACCTCGACTTTAGAAGTTTCCGTTCTAACGCGCGAATCTCGCGTATTTTTTAAATGCTGTTTCATCTGTTCAAACAAATACTTTCATTTTTATTTACTCGTACTTATTTAGTCATTTTTTAATTAATATTATAAACCACTACATTAACATACGACAAACACCTTTATTTCCATCTACGTCAGTGTAGCTAGACTGATAAGTACCCTGTCATAGTACCTTAGTCAAATGTGATTGAAATGACTTTAAATTCACTCAACTGTTTCCGATTGTGTGTCGTAACAAACGTTTTCCGTTAAATAGTGTAGCTGTTTTTAGCGTTTCCTTCAATTTATTGATCTCTACACTTACATGATGTGTTACGATTATTTATTTTTTTATTTGTACCGGTACATCTAAAAATTTATTAAAAAAATTTTAACCTATGAAAACATACACCAATGTTATATTAATAATTAATTATTGCAGAAGATTTAATGAGCAGGTTATATTATATTTTATCAGCATCGTTGGCTCAGTCTTGCGATATTCAGTATTCGATTACCGAAGTTAAGTAATGCTCGGCGCGGTCAGTACTTGGATGGGTGACCGCTTGAATGTAGACGCTGGTCGTGGTTCGGATTCCACGTTAAACTGTAGGTCCCTTCCCTCTCCTTACATGGTGGTAGGGTTAAACCCGCCCGGGTTGGTTGGTACCACCCACCGCACTGAATGAAGGTCGGTCGAAGCGGCCATGAAACATAGTTTGTGTTTTCCGTCCAGTTCAGAGTAGCCGGTTGGAATTGGTGGAAGCGCTGATACGGCACCTACCTACATAATTCACCAAGGTGTTTAGGCTGGCATCACTGGTACCAGAAAACTGGTGCATTAGGAGACATGGTGCATTAATGTCAGTTTCAATAAAAAAAAACTTACTTTATATTATTTATATATACTTATAGGTATCTACTTATAAGCTTATATAATCTATTAAAAATTAAAATATGTAAGTAAGTACATATATATAACACACTAAAAATAATTGAGATCGGAAATTACTTATTTAGCAGAGGGAAAATGTCTTCTCTTTTTGTATGGGCAAATGTGTGTTATTCTTCCCTCTTAATTTTCCTTTTGATTGTCCTCAAGAAGTTTCTACCTACCTATATTTTAATCGTATGTAATATATGGCATGATGAAGCAAGTATTATTCGCTTTAATTATTATATTTCCTTATTATCTGGCCTGACATTTCTGCAACAAGCCAATTCAAATAATTTATTTCGGTTGTTATAGCAAATTTTTTAAATGTCACCATTGGAAACAGCCCACACTGAACTAGTTTCACCTTTACACGTTGGCACATACATATAAATGCCTAGATATGGACAGAGTGAATAATTTTTAATTGACCAATCGTGACATTACATAATTACCTATGAAAAGCATACATACATACATATCACTCACGCTTAATCCCGAAATCGCGGTTAGCAGAGCAATCGGTGTTGTTCTGCATGAACTCCCGTAAATTACAGCACAACACTGACCACCACGTTTCGCAAGTTATTCGGACAATATATGAAGCAGCATGTAAGCACTAGGACCCACTTACTGCATGACTCGGTAGAAGTACCATGCCAAGGTGAGAGGTGACGAGCCTGTCGCCCTTTAGCGCGGCATCTTGTCCTTATCCCCTAGTCGCCTTTACGACATGCATGGGAAGGTATGCAGTGGGGTCATTCTTTTAAGTACCGGCCCCACACGGTACCTATGAAAAGCTTCTATGTAAAATAGATTGGTTTTATGTTCGTAAAAAAAATATTTTAAAATGGTGTCTCATAACTCATAATCATAAATTAGTACCTATTAGGTACCTACTGTACTTGTAACTTCACTACATATCGACTGTGCATGAAACCATGAAACTATTTATTTGTTTTTTGCTAATTGAGATTTAAATAAAAATTACTCAATATGTTTTTTGTTCCACAATTTTTTTTAAATTCAGTAGGCACTCGGTATAATCCGACGCTCGTCAACCCGGCACGCCCCGAAGTCCGGCATTTTGCGCCTCAGCTGACCCGCTCTATAATCCGGCTGCCGGATTATAGAGCGGTTGGCGGGTGAAGTTTGCTAATTTATGTATAGTTAATTAGAATAACGTGTCTGTTTTTGAAGGCTTTTTCTGTAAGAATTTATGATAAAATTTCCATTTTTCCCACATAATATGAACGTGCATGCTTTATTTCCCATACAAATCCAATAATCCGGCAAGTTCCAGCAATTCGGATAGGCGAATAAATTCGAGTGCCGGATTATCGAACGCCTACTGTAGGTACATACTTAAAAATACAAAAACGAATTAAAAAATATATATTTTTTTTATCGTTAGAATCACACCCTTTTAACACTGTACATTTTAAGGCGACTTTTAGTAAGTAAGAGTGAAGTAGATGAGTATATAAGTAGTAAATTAAAATATTTTATGAAGTGGTGTTTTCCTGAAATCGATAAAGACTTTTCAGTGCAAAAGTTTTATAGTTTCATCAATGTAATATTCATTCAATGGTTTTTTATACGTTCAATTTAAATGTAATGTACGGGTATTGTAGTCGTGCGTCTATAATACCCGTCGAAACAATGTCGTATGTAGTACGGTATCAGAGTAAACGACAATTACGCCGTAAAATTAATATAAAGCTCCCAGAGAAACGGCAAAAACGGCCTCCTGTACGGAGACATTCGTTGTAATACGCACTAGTGACTCTATCTATTGCGCTAGTTTAATTTAAAAAAAATGTATATTAGTTTTCGTATTACCGATTTTTATCTATATATACGTACGAA
>WYDE02012344.1:0-13050 GCA_009867175.2 Adela reaumurella | reverse complement strand
AAAAGCGTCACTGGAGGCATCATACAGTATATGGATAGGTAGAGAGAGGGCTGTCGAGGGCGGGACCAGCAATAACACATCTCCACGTACTAGTTATCGCAGACTAACTGATGAGAGTGAGCCAAAACGTAGTACGGAGTCTGGCGGCGCCGTCTGTTCCAACCCCAATCCATTGTCGCTCTGCGTGATCAACTCCTGCACCACTGGAAATAAAATGGAATTTATCCTGAAATTAGGGAACTTCCTGACAGTATTAGGCTGTGTGCTTCATATCAGTGATCGCAGTAACTTGCTTGTTTACAAATTTTGCACAAACACGCCACATATCGTAAATTTGGCTGGAGATTCAAATTTAAATTTACTTATGTGTTTAGAATTCAGCTGTTTGTAACAACAGCAAACAACAGCGTTCATACATACATCTTTACAACATGCTAATTTATGAGTTCACCTTTAATTGTTTTAAGGCATGACAAGTGACAAGAGCTTTCTTGTTTGCAGGAATAAGACGTTGTTCTTCGCCTATCTGATGGTAGAGCGTAACTTGGAGTGGTTCCGTCGGCTGCTGCAGCTGTCTCTAGCGGAGGCGCGGGAGTTAGACATCAATGCTCGTAACTGTGTCGGCACTGTACTGGCGTTGAACCCGCACCGCAAATACTTCTGTATCTTCCATGCCAAGCATCCGGAATCCACGCGGCCAAATAAGGTACGACCTCTAGCGTAGGCACGGAAGTTAGACATCAATGCTCATAACTGTGTCGGCACTGTGCTGTCGTTGAACCCGCACCGCAAGTACTCTGCATCTTCTGGCCAGTGCATTAGGATGTTTGCTTAATCGGTGTTTGTATGAGATATTGTTTTGCTTGACCGGCTCCAGTGCAACTTCTAAGTATTTTGTTATATCATACGGAACTTTATTTTGAAGACGCCGGACTCATGGTCACACTAGTGTGACCACGAAGTTTTTTTACCCCAAGTCACACCAGTGTGACCACGATATTCGATATTCAATCGCGTTTTCCTCGTAGACACACCATTTCAAAAAGAGCAACGTTTTGGTCAGACAACGCTTCCAATTTACTCTTCGATCCATTTTCAGGTACCAGGGTAGCAAAAGTGAGTAGGGGGTATTTTGCCAATATTTGTTAAGTAAAATTAAATTATTATTTATATTTTCTTTTATTTTTGATGCACAAATGTCGAAAAGCATTTGTTATTCTGGTTTCCCGCACTAGTGTGACCACAAAAGGTGTTAAACTCAGCACTCAATGGCTTCACCGAAAATATCCGGACCCATTGGCAGTAGAAAAGGGTGTCCATCAAAGTCGGAACCCCCAGGCGGCGCCGCCAGATTCCTTTCCGCACTACGTTTCGGCTTGCTGCAAGCCCTCGTCAGCTAGTCTGCGATAACTAATACGTGGAGAATTATTATTGCTGGTCCCGCCCTCTCTCTACCTATCCATCTGTAGGGTCCCTCCACTGATCCTTTTGAAGCTCTCTCCACGTATGAGCTTAACGTCGATCTTGGCAGGCCTAGATTAAGACTATAGAGTGACTTCGATGGTAGTCAGGTTTGCTCAGACTTCCACAGACAGATTTCTGAAGGCATTTGATTAAGCTTCTCACGTGTATCCATCAACAATTGTCAGTCTTTTGCCGCTGCCAAAATTGAGGAAGGTTTTGTCCTATCCTTGGGGGCTGCTTAGTGGCTCCCGGATTCACAAATTTGATGCTTTGGAAGCCACTACTGGTTTGTCCCTTCCTAGTCCATGCAATGAATCGGCTGATGGCCTCTCTGATGATTTGGAGGACCTTATCAGGAATATTGGCCACTCTCAAGTAATATTTTGCATCCACAAGTGCTTGGCAGTGCCTACGAATTCCTTACACGATGGGCATAAAGTATTTGTAGATTTTCCCATCAAACCAGGTTACTCGAGTCAAGTAGAACTTAAGCAGCTCAGGGGACCAGTTGTATATCAATGATTTCCACTTCAGCGTAGGAGGGATGCAGTAGTCACCCATAGTTAGCCAGTCATTCTGCATTTCTAGGTTCAAGGCGTGCAGTTTGAAAACTTGCTCCATGTCCTCCTGAGCAAAACTTTTCAGTCAAAGCACCTAGAGACACGGCGTGAAAGGCATCTGGTAGAGAGTGTACCCATGACGTAAAATAAATTTTAATGCCGTACGGCATCAGCGTAGTAGGCTATTACGCCCTAAAATTAACCTCCACAAAATTTAATAATTTTTTGGAAGTAAGGCACCAAAACACATGCCGTAAACTTCATTCTGTAGAGGGCGCACCCGAGAAAGATCCCAATAAGCAACCCGCCTGAACGTTTGACGCATTAATGTCTTTTGAACCTCCATAGAAACTTTAAACCCCATATTTAACCCCGTAAGGGGAGGAATTTCCAAAAATGGCTAATACAGCTCACTTTTATTTTATAAACAGAAGCCTAAGCACCAATTTCCGTATCTCTAACTTTATAAATGAAAAACTTCCATACAAATTTTAATCTTATCGAATAACTGAAATAATAGAATTATTCTTACAAACATTATGAAATCATTTAGTGTCTTCCTTTTAAGAAAATCACCAATACATATAACCAACCATATAATTAATAAATAAACAATCAATTAAGAGTTTTTGCTTTTTGTTTCTTAAGGTACATTTTAAATATCCTACAATGATTTTGTAAAACACAAGATCTGTGGATTCTTCATACCTGGTTGTGTGATATCTAATTCCTTCTTGAACATTTTGTGTATTTAGATCTTGGTACCCGGTAATATATATATCTTCTTTCTTCTTTTGCAGCCCATTTATTCGCCCCACTGCTGGGTACAGCCTGTCCCATTTACATGATATGAGAGGATTTTAGTCATACACTTCCACGGTGACCGATCGGCTTGGAAGTGGGTTTCCTCACGATGTTTTCCTTCACCGGATTGTCAGCGGCCATTTAGCACAAATTCTAAAGTTAATATTGTGCTCCCAGTGGGAATCGAACCCGCGCCTCCCGCTTGAGTAATAATTCTTGCTTGCAATAATTATTTATGTTTAACTGTTCTTAATTCAATAGTATTTTAATTTTGCACACAAATTTTAACGAAGATTAAAAAACCCGGAAAAATTGTGGGTATACCAGGTATCGAACCCACGACCTCTCGAGTAAGACAGTCGAGCGTGATATTTTGTCCCACTTAATATGTTCAGAACATTCGTTCTCGGAGGCAGTGGGGGCGTCATTTTGTTTCTTAGCATAGCAATTTAAACAGCTTGGGTCTCTGCTTTCAGGTTTCGCTTGAAGTGTGCTATTTTGTGAGAGCCAGAGCAAAAGGCACATCTGCTGTGCAGAAGGAAACTCTGGCACTAATTTTCTATCCAAATGGTCAAATGTGACGAAGGCCGAGAAGCACCGCGAGATGAGAGAAACGTTGACGTGCCTAAGATGTCAGCTTAACATCCGTCCTTCACTGAGCTGGAACTAGACAACATCATCCAAACAATGAGTCCGAAAAAAAACTCATGATGATGACTGATTCACTGAAGAAATATGCAGAGCTGAAATTGTCACCGATGAAGAACTATTCATGGCAACAGTTAACAAGAGCCACCAATTTCCGAAGAACTGGAAGAAACAATAAATATGTGTGGTTAGAAAACTAGGAAAGGACACAACACAACCCAAATCATGCAGCCCAATTGGATTGCTCCCTATCTTCGGAAAAATACTAGAACAAATGTTTGCATATCGACTTTTGTTGTTTTTGGAAAGCCGTGGCCAACACAAGGCAGTCTGGGTTCATGCCACAAAATACAACAGAAGACGCTTTAGTATGACGGTGTTAACCATGTAACAGAAATAACGGCAAACCATCGTATCTTTTTTTTATTGAAACTGACACGGATGGCTACATCACCTAATGCACCAGTTCTTCTGGTATCAGTGATGTCAACCTAAACACCTTGGTGTGTTATATGTGGTGGTGCCATGTCAGCACTTCCCTCAATTCCACCCGGGTACACAGAACTGGACGGAAAATACGAATTATGTTATGCTATACATGTAGACTGATCCATGTGCATTCGCGTGTGCGCCTGTGCGTCCGTCTGTACGCTGACTTCACACGGTTGGAAATTATTTAAAACCCTGAAAAATGATGGGAGACTACAAATCACACACTTGGCCCTTTCCCTTTTCGCCCTGGAATACTACTTTTCGACATTACGAAATAATTTATTATCATAAAAACAATTATGGGTCGCAATCTCTCTATAGGTACCTATAATAAAGGCGTAGAAATGGTGTGTCCATTCAGATTTCGATTACGTTTCTGTTTTACATAGCGTCTTGGTCGGTAATTAATATAATTTACGCATCATCAGGATAGGACAGCAGTGGATTGAGTTGTTAAAGAAAATGTGATGCATCCTTTAAAAAAAATATTTCGTATCACGTCAACACTACTGATCAGATTACGATCGGGTTTTCTGTTTCAAGTAGCCTGAGGACCTAATATTTGAACAATGTACCTAGCATCACGCCACACACTAATTATCAACTTCCTAGAAGAACTGGCAAGAAACTTCGCCGGTAAATTTTCTTAAGCGGTTTGGTCAATCGGGCTGAAATTTTGCACGTTTGTTCTACATATCAATATCTCGCCACACACCAATTTTGAACGTCCTAGAAGAACTGGCAAGGAACTTCCGTGGACATTTTTCACTTCCACTCTCCCTGAACGTTTGGCCGATCGGGCTGAAATTTTGGAGGTTCATCCTATGCGTCAAAAGCTTACCATACACCCATTTTAAATTTCCTAGAAGAACTGGCAAGAAAATTAGCTGAATTTTTTACAACGTTCATCCCAAGTATCACGGAGCCCGCTTCTACAAGACTGACGTACATCTACGTTGTGTAGACATAACCACGGCAATTTTTTGCAACCTGGATTGAAATGTGTTATTATTTTGTTATGGGTACTTACGCCATAACTTCTCATTCGCAGTAATTTTTTCATCCCGCACGCGTGTGCATAAAAAGTTTATGAAAGCGCACCGGTGGTGGCTAAAAGATGAGTAAATATTCAGCAGTGCTGCTGTAGGATGCGCCAAGCGTCGGCCGGTAAATCCTTATTCCGGGCCCAGTCCAGGCGACCCGCGGGATTACTCATGATAGGTCAGCGCGAGTCATTTTTCTTATTTCTCTTCTTTTGCAGCCATTTTATTCGCCCCACGGCCTCTCTAATTTTACATGATGATAGATAGAGAGGATTTTAGACATACACTTCCACGGTGACCAACCGGCTTGGAAGTGGGTTTCCTCGCGATGTTTTCCTTCACCGGAGTGTCAGCAGTCATTTCAGCACAAATTCTAAAGTTATAAATATTGTGTTGTTAGTGGTGATCGAGCCACTATATATCATACTAAAATGAATTAGTGAAGCAGGCTCCAATGAGGTGATACAAAGGCTAAATTCACTTATCTGCATAAGTTGCGCGTTGCCCATGAATCAGAAAACATTGCTCTAGATAATGTGTCTCTATGCGGTGTTCTCAGAAGCTTTGAAAGGGGTCTGCTGCTGCTGGCTGGTCCCGTTCTGCTCGGCGACAGAATTGCCGCTCCTGGAGCCGGATGCGCGTAGCGGCAACGGCATTCTGACGCAGGAGCAACGGTGCTGCGGCCTCGCGACCCGCTCCCGGAAATACTCACAGATACCGCACGCAGCTCCCTTCAGAAACAGCACGTATTCCCAAGCATTAAGGCTCTTTTCCACAAGTTTCCTCGCCTCCCGATCCACCGCACCACGAAGTCAGACGGTGCTTGCGCTGCCGCTGTCCTTAGAAGGGCATAACTCATTCCACGTAAACTGTTACACCATTGATTAGCTTGGCTCTCATATAGTCCAGCTTGACGAGTGAGACAGTTATCTGCACTTATTTCTTACAGCCTGTGCTGTGCTGTGGGTCACCATTAAACTATTGGTCTTCACAAACCTTCCCGTCGTCTCAGTGGCCATTCTACCTAACAGCGAGACATTAAAAGGATCCCTATGCCGGAATTATAATTGCTTTTTATTAAATTATGCGCGAAGTAATAGAGTTCAGAGTCGCTTGCTAAATGTTGAATTAAAAGAGTTTTTATTATTTTATAAAAAAAAAAAGTATTACCTTTTTCGACATTCTGTTCCGACTAACTAGAGCTCTTTATTCTTCATTTTCTTGTGAACTTATTGGAAAATGGTGTCATGGAGCAAGTATGACATAATCTCGTTGAACGATTTCAAAAGAGATTATATGTTGGTTCATCCATGGGAAGGATAGTATTTACTTACATCAAAATGAAGCTACTCAAGCCATCTATAGAACAGGTTTTTAACAGTTTCAGATTTCTTTATGGTTTCATCATAAATTACAAAAAAACCTGTTTGACTTAGGACCCTTTTCAACTGGCTGAGTCGGGTCCGTATCCATCGCCTTAACTGAAGTTTTACTCTATTACCTGGTCGTACAAACGCACATCATAACATTTAACCAGCAGTTGTGTGGACTGCGATACGTCAGTTGTTGTGACGAATCCAGTCAAGTCTCCTCAGTGTTCTCGGAGAGTCGGAGTCAAACCGGCCGTAGGTATTTGCATAATTTCGGCAATTTCTGTGAGAATATGCATCGTTGGAATAAGTAATAAGGCTTACGGCGTGACGTGATCGCTCGCGGCTGCATGCAGCGCAGCGCAGCTACCGTGCGCGACGCGCGGCGGCGGCTGAGGAGACGGACGGAGGCAGGCGGGGCTCGGAGCTGGTAATGACCGTGGCAGTGAACTCGCTCGCTTTCGTTTCGTTCGCCTCACCCTCACCTCAGCCGCTTCACCTCTCTAACGCCGCCGCGCCGTTGCCTTCAGCCAATCGAGCTGAAGTAGTCGCCCATGACCGCGTAGTAGTCTGAATTGTATAGTAATTTTGACGTCTTTAGACCTTGTCGTGCGATCAGCTACCTATACGCGAGGAGCGTCCAGTTCATCGAACTTCTTATCCGATGTTTTGCACACAATTGTTTGTCCTTATGACAAACTAGATGATTGCATGCTAGCTAGACGCCCGTCCTCCCCGCCTCCCCCCGGCCCGGTTCCCGCACCCGCTTACCGAGCCTCGCGACGACGAGAGCCACTTTTCACTTTTTAAAATGCTGGCCGGTTAGCAGCCGCGCCACGCCGTCGCGATTAAAAAGCTAAGCGTCTACATCTACAGCAGCGGCGGTGGAGCGTGTTCCAAATTAAATTGCGTAACATTGACCATAATAAAATTAAAATGAACATAAAAAAATAAATATGACCATGAGATGTGTTGTCTAAACCTTTTTTGTCGCTAAGAGAGCCCCCGTCCCGATACGGGAGCTGTCTCCGCTAGTTTGAAGAAGCTGTCTAATTATCTCCGGTGTGGGTGAGGGAGTTGTGTCAGGTCGCTCGCACGGTACCGTGCGATGTGGCGCACGAGGGCTGCGGTTCAGAAATCTTCGTCCGTTAGTAGGCGCACCGCACCGTATTCCGCAAGCGCTACAACCCGTTACCTAACTCCAGCAGGTCTGTCTGACCCGGATCCGGCAGACGCGCTCCGTATGACAACGCGCTCTATACGGTAAACTCTGCTTGCACTTGCGGCGGAACGTCCCGCCCAAGTCCCACGATACACTACCGCTAGCCGCATGTTCAGTTCGCGTAGAGCGTCGCTATTAAAAACACAAGTAGAGTGGTGTACGAACCGCTAGACGTTAGGCGATGCGTGCTAGCTAACCATGGATTAATGAGAATGGATAACTCATTGATAGCACAGGTGAGCGGGGTAACAACTTACGTGCCCCAGGGACACTGACAGCCCCAGCGCGAGAGTGAGATGGAAATACGACTGCGTCACACACACATTAACACGTACACGCATACGAAACGTCCTCCGCCCGCGTGCGTTCTTACCCCTTCTTGGCGACCGCTGTATTCTTTGCTGTGGACGGCAATGGAGTAATCCATTCTTTTTAATCCATGTAGCTAACACATCGCTGACTGAGTTGGCTAATACCTAAGTTACTGCCATTTTGAAAATGATAGTTCATAGCACTCTTGACAGTTGGGGGGTGAAGTAAACGAATTAACAGCATTTTCGTACACGCCTCTTTTGGATGAAGCCTACAAAACAGACCAGCTGAAATTAGAAAAAAGTTCCGACTGTATAATTCGATGTTGATCATGTGGTGCTGTCTGTGTTCAACGATATGTCCTCCCTTGCAAACACCGGTGGTGTAGGTAGCTGTGTAGTTCCAACAAAATGCATTGTATAAAATATAATACTTAGGGCAAATAGAACAATACAACTTTCTTCTTGAGACTAAAACATGAGGTAATTAGATACGAGGGGTTTTTCTCCAAAGATAAACTAGGGCCATTGGCGTAAATAGGTAGGGGCCAGGGAAAGCCCGCCGCGCCCCCTAGATAGCTGGTGGCCTCCGCAGAAATAAACACATTAAATTAAATGTTAAATTTGCCGAGAATTATCCTTCTTTCTTCGCGCAAATATTTCAACGACGGCATCATTCTTTAAATAAGTACCCTCAAAGCCTATAACGTCCATTTCTCTCAACCCAGTAGGTGACCATGCTCAACTTATCAAGATTCACGCACGATTCTTTCAACATTACGGCCGACGGATGTGAACTCGGAAGTTTGAGTATCACAAAATGTAGTGCTATCGTTACGAAATTGGAAATCTGTCATGGTCAGTTATTATTTTAAAAACGAAAATTAAAGGTGAGGTAATTTGGTTAGAATATAATAAAACTTCAAAATGTATTTTTTTTTTTGCTTGAAAAGTTTGTTTTTTCTTACCACTAAATAAAAAAAATCGCAATAAAAAGTTATGTTGCAACACCGTTCAATTAGGTATAATCTTATAATTGTATACGAGTTCTGGATATAGTTTTCTAAGTTTCTATATACCGACACTGCACATAGGTAATATTGCTTACTGATGATTTTGATTTATTAAAATTTTTTTAAATAATATGTGTACTTTATAAAAATTTACTTCCTTTCAAATTCGTCGACCTGATGATTTGGCTGTCTGATACTTGTCTGATACCTACTAAGTACTAATTACTGATGCTTCTGCAAAATATTTCATAAAAAACATCGATCTCACTTCACTCGCCCATTGTAGTAATTTTATGTACTAAAATTGTTAATTTTCTTTCATAGGCGCCGCCCTGATAATATTGGTATACTTTTCCAAAAAAATTTGCGTTCGCTTCGCTCGCCGAATGAAATTTACTTTAAGTAGTTTACTTCCTTTTATAGGCGCCACTTTGTTGATTATGGCTTCTCCCAAATATTTGATAACAATTTGCGGCAAGCTTAGTTCGCCCAATAATGTTATTTATTAATTTACAATAGTTTCAGCTCCTTTAAAAGACACCACGCTGATTATTTTGGCTGACTTCTCCAGAATATTTCTTGAAACTTTCGGGTTCGCCTCGCTCGCCCATCGAAGTGATTGCGTTACAACAATTTACTTCCATTCATAGGAACCGCCACAGACTATACGTGTGTTGTCTGTGGTCTGTGGGTACTGGGTACCGCCCTGGTGATTTTGGTTTAATTCTCCAAAATAAATACATTAATAATTTTCAGGCTCCCTTCGCTCGCCCAATGAATGAACAGTATTTAACTTTATTTCATAGGCACCGACCTGATAATATTGGCATACTTCTCCAAAAAAAAAAATCGTTCTCGCTTGGCTCACCCAATTTAGGTACATACAAATTTGTGGGCTCGCTTCATTCGCCCAATTATTTGCTTACATTGCCCCGCCTAGATGTGACATTTAAAAACTAATTTCATAACCTTCCGCCCATCATCATGCCGCCCATCATGAAAAAAATCCTAATTAAGCCAATGGCTAGGGCGGTGAACTTCTTTGCTAGATAATACCTAGGCTTACCATACGTCCCGGTTTGACCGGGACAGTCAAGGTTTCAGAGGTCTGTCCCGGTGTCCCGGTGTGGTGCTCACACCGGACTCGGATGATATTTGCTTTGACGAGCGGTGAGAATCACGCGAGTGCTATAGCCGTAAGGCTGGTGCGCTCGGGAGGTGGACGGACTTAAGGTGTCCCGGTGTCCCGGCCGGTTGCGGTCCATGTCCCGGTTTGGAGAAAAGGCGGAAAAAACAGGCAATTCCAGGGCGTATAGGGGGGTTGAAACTACCGCTACCCGATTACATTAAATAGTTTGCTTCCTTCCAATTGCACCGTCACCGTCGTGATTTAACTTACTTCTCCCGAATATTTCATAAAAAAAATCGGGGTCGCTTCTCTCGCTAAATGATGTCATAACATTACTTTGTCTCTGGTCCAGATTCGACCACTCCTCCCCCCAAAGTGAGTTCCTGACTTAGGCTCTGCTTTAAAGGCACGGCACCTGATAATTTTGGCTTACATTTTCAAATATTCAAATATTTCATACAAATTGAGGGCGAATTACTTAATTTAGATTTTTTAACAATTTCAAATCGGAAGAGTTTTATTTTTATGAAAACCTAAAAACATAGAAGTCCCGATTTGAGATTTTGAAATTATAGTAAGTAAATAAGGTAAATAAATACCTCAAAAATGTACAAAATAGTTAGTGTTTTCATGAAAATTTCCTTGAAAAGTATAAAGAGTGAGTGTAGTGTGATGTGTGGCGCGTGGCACGTGACTCACGTTATCTGAAGCAGCTCGCTCGTTTCGTACCTACGTCGTTATCTACATAAGTATCTCGCATTAGGTGGTTCATTTCGTGTTTATCTGCGATACCCAGAGTGTGACGCAACCGCGACGCTTCCACACCGGATTTACTTATTACAAGTATACGTACAGTCGCTAAGGAAACCAGTACAGCATTCACATACCTATACACATACATCACATAAGATAGATACGAGGAAATAACGTCAATACTGCTGTTTTTACCCACCTGCGAAGCAAAGGAGGGTTATTTACGGTTTTTGCTAACTTGGTATACCTCTAGTTTTTATTTACGACTAGCTGTGCCCGCGGCTCGCCCGCGTTAAAGTCCGACCTCTCTATTTCAGCTGTCTGCTCGCCCCCTACACTAATTATCGGATAATAAGTAGCCAATATGTGATGGGAAGAATTAAGCTTTACGTAGACATAAAGCGTATCAAAATCGGTCCAGGGATTCTCGAGTTATAAACGGACAGACAGAACTGTGGGGCTATAACAAGTTGTGAGTGTAGCGTAGGCGTTAGCGTAAGCGTGTAACGCGAGGATTTTATATGGAAAACGGAGCAGCGCCACCGACGGGTACGTTGCGAACTACTGCCCTTCCATACAAATACGACGTTACACTAAACGTAATACGTTACACGCACAACTTGTTATAGCCCCACAGAGTTCATGCCCATACTCATGACAGATGCAATTATTAATAATAAATGTCATATGTAGTTTGTTTTCTTGTATGATATGCTCAAAATGTTCCCAATTAAAGCGACAGTCTGCACAAACACCACCTGCTCACGAGCATCATGCCGGGGACAATCATCGATCTTTTATTGAAAACCTGAATATTGTTAAAAATTGAGAATGTTTAATTTTTTATTTTATTTTTTAGTGAAACTGTCACGAAAGGCTACATCATCTAATGCACCAGTTTTTTGGTACCAGTGATATCAGCCTAAACACCTTGGTGAATAAGGTAGGTGCCATGTCAGCGCTTCCCTCAATTCGAGCCGGCTACGCTGAACTGGACGGAAACACGAAATATTTTTCATAGCCGCTTCGGCCGACCTTCTTTCAGTGCGCTGGTATCAACCCAGGTGGGTTTAAACCTACCACCGTGAATGTGGCGTTCGACGCTGGGTACACTGCGTACACGTGGCGAGTTCATTTTTGCCTTTGCCCGATCACGAAGCGGTGAAATGGATGAATGTAATTTATTTATTACGTCCCATATGCGCAGCCCGCTTGCGGTGCGTACCCGAACTATGTGATTCTCACTATACGTGAAATATTTGCAAATTGGCGAAAAAAACCTGTGAGCAATACAACCACGTTGTACATACACGTCAATACATTCACCTTGTGCGTGTAAGTAGATAGCCGGTCGGAGTTGACACTTCGTACGAATTAGAGTCGCAGACTTATTGATTGCGTTAACCATTGGAGCGGCACAAGAGCGGCGTCCATGTTGGATAAACAAGGGAATTGAAAATAATAAAAAAGTGAAGTATCCTGAATGGTGAGTGACGTAGCGGCGGTGCCGCCCCCTGCCGAGCGAGAAGCCGCCAGTTCCACACCAAGAATCCTCACATTCCAAGTGTCACTGTCGCACTGGGGTGCCATAGCAACCACTGAACACGTCGAGAAACTCTCGAGAAACGGAGAGCCTAAAATTATTTAAGTTGGATTAAGTCTTAATCGAACTAAAGTACTTTTAGAATTTCCTTTCCTATTAAGATTTTAACTTTAAGAACAAATGTAAGAAAAACTCGCTTATTAAAAGGCGGGTCACCGGATTTAGGTAGATAATAAAGAACAGCTTCCTCTCCGTCAAGAAAAGCTGTAGGAGTTGCATGAGGTGTACATACAATTTGCAGCCCCCGTAAGTGTTCGAATGTCAGTCGGCGTCGTCGGGCTACACCTCTGCGTTATCCTGGCGAGCGCCATGGCGCTTTCCGTAAAAAAAATATTGATAAGTACTTATGAAGAAAGAGAATATTGGGTAAAGGAGGTCTTGAGAGAGACATAACAGTGTAATTTTTTATTATAATATATTATAATTATATAACATATATAATTATGTGTAATAATTAATTATACATATATAATATAACATAATAATTCTGTCAATTTGACATGTTGTGGAAAATTTTCACAAAAATGAAAAATTTGTAAAATATAATTTTTCCACGGGATAGACCGGGCCCGCACCATGCGGGACATGCCACCTTCGCCCCCGAAGCCCGCGCCGGTGCAGATGAGCTTCGGGCGTCA
>WYDE02012233.1:0-13053 GCA_009867175.2 Adela reaumurella | reverse complement strand
TAAAAATTCGTAATTACATTAGTACGTATTGTACCAATAAGGAAGTAAGTTTGTGTTTATATTTTAAAAAATATAACTTTTTCATAACAATTTGTGGGTACTACTCATGCATTTGATGGTGTATCGCGATGAAACAAAGCTAAAAATAAAGATATTAAAGAATTTTATATTTCTTCTGAATATCTTATACACATATTTTGTGAATTAAAGTTAGCACATGCACGATAACGTTATAAACACCACGTTTTCACTCTGCCGCGGCCGGAATTTTCGCTCAATGTTCAAGACCTTGAGCACTTATCGTGATGATACATAGCTTAAAGCCATCGTCGGACATGACACAATATTTTAGTGAACACCGCATTTGAATTCATTTAGCCGTTCTCGAGTTTGACGTGAGTATACAGACAGACAGACAGGCACACAGAGGGATTCTTTCTTTTATACTAGGTAGTGAAGTGAAGTGATGGATGCAACAAGCATTGAAGCGTAGTAATGTCTATGCGTGAAGGCTATCCACAGTAAGTTGTCGTGCCTGTGCCCGCCCGCGCCGCGCACCCTGCGTGCGCGAGGATTCCAGGATGCGCGCGAGGTGAGAGGGGTGAGACGTCACGGCCCGTTAGCGCGGGACTCGTGCGCGCGCGCACCGGAGGCCGCGGCCGCGGGGAGGCGGCGGCGTGCACATGTCGCGGCCGGCACGCGCGCAGCACATTTCACAACCCACCGCCTTTTTATTATTAGCCTTTTTTCTTTTTCTCCCTGTTTTGTTTTTCGTTCTTTGTTCGAATTCGACTTTTTGTGGGCGAATTAATGAGCCCGGGATTGGAGATATCGCGATTGAATGTGAGATTTACAGCGTCTGTGTTTTTTTTGTGAGTTATCAAGATCAATGACTTCTGGGGATAACGGATATAAGAACCAGGCGGATACATTTTTAAGTATGAGCGGCAAATGGCAATATGTGTGAGTCTCAACGTTTTCTCCTTGGTATTGTATTTACACCATATCTTTGTATTTATAATTAATAGGTACTTAGTTGATTTCGATAATGGATTAAAAAGGATGGGTTTCTCATTCCCGTCTACATAAAAGAGAACAACGGTTGCCCCGAAAGGGGTTTTTAAAAAGTATCGGAAATGATAATTTAATTCAAATTTCAAATTCAAATCAAATAATTATTTTTTGTTGCTAGGTTGACACAACTGTTTTCTATTCTAGCGCGGGTTTGGGCACAAACTGTCATTTAGTTGTTTACAGTGCTCGATTTTGTTAGTTCATGTCAGGTGTGTTCTGCGATTTTGAAAATGAATAAAAACATCGAATAATGAGATTGTCTCAAATTTTGCATCGCTAATGGAATTTCGCGTTCCGAGTCGCTGCAAATGTTACAGAAAGTTTACGGTGAATCAACCTTTTAAAAAGACGTGCATATGAGTGGTACAGTGCAATCAAAAGCGATCGAGATATGGGAGGAAGATTTGCCTCGCTCCACTCAATGTCTTCAACTGAAATTAACATCGCTAAAGTGAAGGAAATGGTGACTGAAAATCCTCATTCAATATTGAGAGAGATAGCCACTGAACTTTCCGTGTCTCACGAATCGATTCGTACCATTTTTAACGATCGCTTGGGCATGAAACACGTTGCCGCTCGACTAGTCCCGAAAGATCTGAATTTTCTTTAAAAACTCAATCGCTTAAAAGTCGCTGAAGACATGCTAGAACGAATTAATTCCGACTCTACATTCGTAAAACGCATTGTCACTGGTGACGAGACATGGGTTTACGAGTTTGACATGAAAACCAGTCAACAAACTTCGGAATGGCGCCTTCCAACTGAACCAAAACCAAAAAAAACACGCCAAAGTCGATCAAAAGTTAAAGTCATGTTGACGGTTTTCTTTGAATATCCGGGAATTCTTGCCAGAAGGTCAAACGGTAATTAAAGAATATTATGTGAATCAAATTCATGGAAAGAGGTCAGATTTGTGAAAATAAAGTTATTGGATTTTATACAACGACAACGCACCATCGTACAAGGCCATCATTGTGAACGAATATTTTGGCCAAAAACTCAATAAATATATCATCGAACAACCACCGTATTCACCGGATATGGCTCGGCCGCCTTTTTTCTCTTACCAAAACTCAATTTACCACTTCGGGGCACCAGTTTTCAGTCGATAGAAGACATAAAATATAATTCGCTGCGAGAACTGAAGTAAATTCTGGAAAATGCATTTAATAAATTTTTTGACAATTGGATTATTCATTGGCGTAAGTGATTAATTTCTGAAGGGACCTACTTTGAAGGTGATATAATACATTTGGAAGAATAAATAGCATTTTGTGTATTATTGACCTTTTCCTGTCACTTTCTTGAGACAGAGTAGTACGTATATACCAGAACGACTCGTTTAATATCTACTTAAAAGAATGACCCCACTGCATCTCTTCCCATGCATGTCGTAAAAGGTGACTAAGAGATAAGGATAAGATGCCGTTCTAAGGGGCTACAGGCTCGCCACCTCTCACCTTGCCACGGTACTTCTACCAAGTCATGCAGTAGGTGGGTCTTCGTGCCATACATGCTGCTTGATATCTTGTCGGAATACCTTGCGAAATGTCATGGTCGATGTGGTGCTGCAATTTTCTGGAGTTCTTGCAACACAACACCTATTGCTCTGCTTACCCCGATTGTGAGGATTCAGCGTGACTGATATATTGGAGCGAAGTGTAATTGCTCGCTGTTTATGTTTACGTTTTTTGATAGAACGATATAAATTAAGAAGTAGAAAACCTTTTCTTCTTTTGTTGCTTGTTAATTGGGACCACAGGTGTATAAATGTCGCGAGCGCTACTGCTTTATACTTCGAGACGTTCTTTGGTGCACGTCTACAATAGGACGTGTAAGCAATAACTACTTCTTTTTTATGAAAATAGTCGGAGTACGCCGCGTGCCAGCTGCGTGACGCAGCTAGCGACGGCTCTACATATTCGGTTTGTTATGAGGAGGACGGTGAATGCCATGCCAGGCGAACAGATACCATATTACGACCTCTTAAAAGACCGGCAGTGAACGTAGGGGAGACTACAACTTCTGCAGTATTATCCACTTTTTTTGCCATGCGGAATATGTAATTTCTGCCAGAACCGTGTCCGTTGTGGAAGGTCTACTGAATGAGAACGCACTCCCCGCCTGTACCTCATGGAACGGTTATAGAAGGGGGAGGGTGTGATTGCATCGTATAATACCTTCAAGCATTCTCCACAGTGCAAGCGGTAGAACACACACAACTGAGCTATGTCTGTACGAAGCTGTAGCAGTTGAAGATACCTGGGTACATTGGGGACATTGACTCGTACAGGCACAGCTCGGTGCTGGATTGAGTCCAAATAGCCAAGCTGAGGCATCGCAAAAGTACAGAAACGGATTTATTAAAGTATAGTATATGTTGGTCCGGCGTGTGAACCGTCTGATCTTATTTAAGATTCCCAATCTCTTGGAAGCCAGCTTGGCTTTTCCCTCTACGTGTGTTAAATAAAACAAATATAGACTTTTAGACACATTTTTTTAATTCATGCTGTACATACATTCGCATCAATGCAATTCTACACCATAATAGATATCAATAAATTAATTAGATGATATTTTTTTCAATCTGCATTGTAATTTTGTACTAAAATTTAATACAATTTTAATCTCGAGAAATAATTTATTTAAAAAAAGTTGGAAACTCAGGAACTCTCAATTATAATTACATGCACTCACAAACCAGGCTACGGCGCAACCTCAAGGATCAGAAAAATAACCTCCACAACAACAGCACATGCACACGTGCAAGCGCAAGCAATGCGCATGTTAAGTTACTTACCATGTGCATTTAATCAGTTCCTACAAATAAAATGCGCCTAGGAAAAAAATTATGTTGCGTCGCCGTCGCGGAGACTGCCAATAATTTATTTAAATGTGAGTAATGTGCCTGCGAACAGCGGCTCTCTGTCTACCTGCACACGTACATCGTGAAGCTCATGCGCTAACTATACACCGACGAATCAAAATAAAAGATGTGCAACGGTGTCGCGATTCAGCTGTGCTTCCACAGAACCTGTCGCGGTGTTGCCGCGCCATGGGGGGCGGGCGCGGGGGAGGCGAAGCGCGGAGGGGTAAACAGGTAGGTGGAGGATGGAGGAGGCGGCGCGGCGGGGGCGCCTCGTAGCTTCTTCAATACATTTATTAATTGGGCAGATGAGAGGCGAGCTGCGATGAAATATCTTGCCCTTGTACGGCCTCAGCGCCGCCGCGTGCGAACCTTTTATAGATTCTCAATTAAAAATTGTCTATAATAGTTTGTTAATAAGTGTGCGACGACGTCGTGTCGCTTCGAGTAACAGGAATATTTACAATGAGCGCGGGAAGAAAAAACAGGTAATATAACGGAAAGAACGATTAAGTGGAATAAAATATAGCGTAGGGGTGCCGGCGGCAGGTGGCGCTGCTTGTCTGCCCCCCACCCCCCACCCTGCGTCACTTCTCATCCTCCTATCACGCCACCCTTGCCCCATCCTTGACGAGGGCTCAACATCGAATCTAGATAGTTTTCTTTATAAATATGTGAAAATAAAAATGAATTCTGTAAATAACGTAACCAGCGATCTCACTTAGTCAATAGGTCAAAGCACAAAACGATAGCATAAATTACGAGTAATACGATTTAAAAGAAAGTTTTAAAATAAAACACGACCGATTATAAAAATTTAAAACTGGATGAATATCGGAAAACCTTAACAACGAAACAAAATAATCGAATAACTTTTCAATTTAAGCAAGTAAACCTAAACTTTAACAGGTTGACCTGTTAAGAAGGTCATTTTGCAAATCGTTTCTATTGCACTCACTAAGATACATAATAGTCTTATTTCTTATTTAGGACTGGTTTCTGATACCTACATAATTATGTTCAAACGCGTTTTGATCCGTCATAAGTTTCTCAGGTGGAATTTGTTTTGCTACGAATATCGTAGCAAGGAAACCTCGGCGCCTTGAAATCTTTTACTCGTTAAACATATTCCATTCAGACAATGCGAATTTTTAAATATAAAATCAATAATGTACCTACTCAAGAAATATCAGGAAAACGTAGAAAGTAGGTTTAGGCATTTTATATGAATTGTAAGGTCTACGAGTAGGAGTACCTATTTGTTAAAATAACTTAAAGGAACTTAAAAGAAACAAGTGATATGAAACATACATAAAATAAAATTTATTAATCATCTAATCATAAAATGATGTATATACACAGATTTATTTATAAATAAAAATACAGAAAACCTACTAAACTACGAGTAAATAAACAATAAAAAGAAAAACTCATTGAAAGTCTGCAGGAGCCCCGTCGCCAAGTGTTCAGAGTACGCTCGGTGTGGTGCATCTTTGAATGTAAAGATAAATTAAATAATATTATATTTATTATTAAAATTATTTTGTAGTAGTCTAAAATCCTATTATTTTTACATAAATATTTTCTCATAAATGAAGAGAGCATCGAAAGCGTTACTGGAAGCATCCTAAAAAATATGGATAGGTAGAGAGAGAAGGCGAATGATGGCGGGACTGGTGGCTCTCCGCATCCTAGTCATCGCCGACTAGCTGATGAGGGCTTGTAGAGAGCCGTTTGCATTCATAAATGGAACAAAGGTTCAGGATACGTTTGGTGAAGCCACTGAAAGGTTAGTTCGACAGTTTTATTTCTTTGGGTTTTGAAAAAAAATCAAGAATTTGAATTTAGTAATGTAAATTTATTGATTGACATAAAAACAGCAAGAATAAATGAGTAGGTAAGTGAGAGTGGATATCTACTTAATAAAATTCCTAAAGTCATTCATTCACTAACAAGACAACGCACAGCCAAACAAATGTAAACACACTGTAAAGTTTTCACTTTGGTGCTACTAACCGAAAAGGGCTGAATCTGTAAATAAACTGAAAAAACTTCTGTTCTCCGACATCTGAGGAAAACACTTTTTTCTCTATAAATACCTATTTTCACTTTATAAATATTTTTTTGTAGACTGTGTAGAGGAATGTGATGTGTGTGTGTGTGTGTGTCATGTAAAATGTGGTCAGTTGGAAGCAGGTCAGTCTTCACAAACAGTGCCCGTTGACGGGTATCACGCCGGAGCCAGCCATCGCTCCCTCAAACATATTCGAGGGAGAGAGGAGATTCGGGTCGAGCGTAACCTTAAGAAAATACCTTAAAGCGATGCACTACTCATACTTCAATGGCAATATTAAAGTTCTACGATAAATTTACACACATAATAATCACATAGAAATAACGTTTAAAAAACATTACATACTTGTATGTATGCATATTTGTAGCACTCGCGCCAGCACAGATTACCCTATACGATGTTTAAAACCCGTAAACGGTTAGAATCAGAGGAAAATATACATTTTAATTAAACTGCTATAGTTACAGCTTTGTTCATAAGAGTGTGACAATTTACATTGAACATTTGGCAATGGTAGTTCACCGAAAATAAGCTGGTGAATTAATCTAACATAGAAAAAGGGTGGGCTGTGTCATTTATAGGCTGTATGTATTTTTGCGGGACAACGTCTCTGATGTAAAAGATAAAGCAGTTGTGTTGTCAAGTGGTGTCTCTAAATAGGCATTTTGATATTTTAGTAATTTGTTTCGTTAGTTGACTTTTGACAGGCTTTTTTGGAAGACAACTGTCACTTCAAAGGTTATGAACATGAACATCTCTATCCGTGGGATATTTCGAGACTGGTTTCATTTTGATCGCATAAATAACGCATTGACTTACAAAGCATCAAAGAATGTGTTAAAACGGCCGTTGCTCCATCCCCTCCCCTCCCCTCTCCCGTCTCAGGCATCTAATATATCGAAAAAATTAAAAAGGCGCATCCGAGTTATTGAAACAGTCCATCGAATGACATAAAAACATTTTGTCCAACTCTCATCCTGCCGACTGTACAGCAATATTACTAGTATTTTTTTCATAAGTTTGTAGTTTCAAATATTTTTTTTGTTTTTTTTTTAGAAAAATAACCCACCCTCCATGGTTATATCATTCAACAATTTTTTTTTGTTTCCCGTGATATCAGCCCAAATACACCTAGGTGAATTAGGTTCATAATTGCAATATCAGCTCCTCTCCCTAATCGAGTCGGCTACACTGAACACGTACACACGACTAGTTTCATTTCTGTGAATCGTTTTTCCGTCAATTTGCAAGCGCTGCGGTAGAGAGATTTCCCACGCGCTGCGCCGCCTCTGGTCGTGTTATGCAATATGAGACTAAAAATACAAATACAAAAACACGTTTATCTCTTTCACCTCGCGCTCTCCGGTTTCGTGACCAGAGTCTACGATGCACAGAAATGAGACTTGTCATGTGTACCTACATAGAACATGAAATATTTATTTAAGCCTAATCATAATGTTCTTGAATAATATGTGTACCTCCATAGGTAAGGAGTGTTAAGTAACAAATTCCTGTATTGACAATACACGAAATTGTGACTTAGTACGGTCGAAAAAACGAAAGGAAAATAATGCTATGTTTTTCGCACAAATATCCTTTATTTAGTACGACAATTGTACCTTCATAATGGCAAATAAATGAGCAACACAGCTTTAATGGTAGAGGCAGTGGTGGACTTTACTTGAAGACCTTTTTTTTCTCTTAAAATATTACGATGGATAATGTGTCATATTATGATAGACTTGAATATCAAAGTCTTCTCAACCCTATATTACTCCCGAAATTAAGTAAATAGATAGTGGGAAAAAGTGTGATGAGGGACTTAATTAATATCATTGTCTCTCAACCGAAGGTGGGACTTAATATTATGAAAGGCTCACAAGCGCGACATGAATTGACTAGCGACTCTCAGGTACCTTATGACAACGTACGATATACCTTTGGCTTTCTCGGAAATTATTCTACCTAGAAGATCTTAATGTAATATACCATTTTGAAGAGCGAGAAATTCTGGGCATATGTAAAACATTAAAAGGACAAATAAAAAAAAAACTTAATGCACCGTATCCATGAGGTACAGATAAATATCAAATTTGTGGAGTGCTAAAGCATATAACAAGATTTCTAGAAATCGTTCATAATCACTGGGGCCGCGTGCGAGGTTTAACTCCCGCCACGACGAGACGCCGCGCCGTACTCATTACGGATGCACCTGCCTTCACATACGAATAACATCACAATATCTCCTTCTCACTATCTACAGGCTGCCAACATAATTCAAGACGAAATTAACGCAAAACGCAGAAAATCAAGCAATTTATCTTTATTAGGATAATCTGTTGGATGGCACTAGGAATAAAAGGAAGGAATCCGGTTGCTCGAATCCATTCGACGAGACGCGAGGGTTCCATCCAAGTGAAGTTTGCGCACCTGTTCCTCTCGCTGTACTCTGTCCGAGTTAATCAACCGGTATAAGCCGAAGCTTCCATGTTTTGGCTGATGATTCTCTATTTAAGTAATTGCTGTAGGCTGTGTGATTTAATATACAATTTGGCACATTTTAATATAAAAGCATGATATTATTTAAAGAAAATACTACATAAATGGACTACTTATTTTTAATATATATAGGGACAATAGTATTTAAGTCTGTACACCCCAGACGTCACATCACACAGGCGCACACAGCCTCAGCGTTGAGACAGAGATAGCGCGCGTTGTTTACTGTTTATAGAGGGGGATGGATGGCACTTACGAAAATTTTTATCGAATTCTGGGCAAAAAGTTTTAATTTTTATTAGCTGGAAGTATTTTAACTGTATACATTTTTCTAAGCGCACTTCACTTAAGAATATAAAATAATATTTGGTGAAAAAAATATTAAAAATATACAATTTATCCTTTCTACTTTGGCAATCGAGATTGCCGCAAAATAGACGTGTCTCGATTTTTTTCTATAGAGTGAAGTAAAATTGTTCTTTTAACAGCGAGATGATTCTTTAGACTGGAAAACAAGAACATTTCCTATACTCATCTAGAACTTTTCATAGGTTTGCATCAATCTTACGGTCTGATAACCCGGGTGGTAGAGGCTTAAATTGCGTACATTTTACGGGTAGAACAGTGCGCTTCCTAAACATTAGAGGTGCCGTGTACGGGATATAATGTGTTTTTTTCATAAACAAATCAAAATTATGAAATGACAGGTAGTACGTCTCTACGTACTTATTATATAGAAGTTGAAGGAGGGGAGTACGCATGGAGTGAGGTCGCGACGACGGCGACGGACCGGGCGCACGCGAACCGCGTCGCTACCAATGATTTATTTGAAGCGGCTGCCGCCGCGCCTGTCCGCCGCCCCGCGCCGCCGGGTAATCATTAATGCGGTCAGTTCATCCAAATCATGTTTTTAATCAAGTAAATTTTGTTTGATCTTCATACAGGTGTTCTGGAAGCGAAGTTCTCTTCGTGGGATGGCGGGATGATTAAATTATTTCTTCAGTCAAAGTAAAATAAAACATATAAGTGAATTATAATATCGCACCACTCATTACAGCTACTCGGATACAAATAATTATGTTTGATCCAGTAATAAGTATTATGCACAATTTACACTCGTCAATATCGATTAGCTTTGTTTTATTAAAGAAGTTTAACGGATATATTTTTTTTGGGAAAAATGCGCTGCTGCTGTTGTAGCTCTAGGCTACGATTCGTAATCATTACTCTCAATAAAAATATTATAATTCCCGAACACAATTCTTACCATTGAACAAACAATGCTCGCGGAACCCGCCCTGCCTGAAGCAATATCAGAAATGAGCCGTAATCATCGCAACGTGCGCGCGCGTACGCATTCAATGAAAATTCAATGAAAAGGCTTTTAAGCACATGCGGCGGTGGCGGCGCGGCGGCGCGGCACGAGGCCGCATGCGTTGTTATATTGGAGGTTGTCGGGGAGAAGGGGAGCTGTTATTAATTTGTGGCTTCGCGGTTGTTTAAAAAGAAAAGCATATAAAAGAATAATTCTTTCATAAATACATACACACCATCCATATCGCATTTTTAATAATCGGTGTGAGAAGAAAGATCGTTGTGCCACAATATTGACGTATAAATTTTAGCACAACATCGGCCTGCAGTATTTACGAATTATCAAATCAGTCAGCACTGGCTTCCTGACGTTCAACAGGTTTTCTGCGTCAGGTCGCAACAGTATTGCAGTTGTCACTATGATGTACCACATGAAAACTTTTAGCGGGGGTGGATTTCTCAGTCTCTGTATTTCTCGGTCAAAGCAACGAAGTCAAATATGACCCATAGCCATGCAGTGATCTCGAATGGAAGATTCACGATAAAGGGAAGAGTATATATAATATGATCAATGATGTATATAATGTAATTAAATATTGTATAAGTTAGTTACATACTGATTACGTTTATGATGCGCAAAATACATATTTCCGTTTTGCGCAGATGGTGACATAGTGTTAATACATACATACATAGCGTCACGCCTGTTTCCCAGTGGGGAAGGCAGAGACAACAGATCTTCTCGTGCCACGATAATGACATACCTCTGCCGCTTCTTGCACTCTCATAATATTCTTCATAAATGCTCGTCGGTTACGTACGGGTACTGCGCACTTTTTAAGAACCTGATCGACCTGTTCTAGGTACGTGCGTCTAGAGCGACACTTCCCGACTCTTCCACTCAAATTCGGTAAAAAAAATTCTTTCATTAGTCTTCTATCCTCCATTCTTCCAACATGACCGAATCACCGAAGCATTCCTTCCTCAATCCTTGTCACTATATCTCCTTTCAGACCACATCGCTCTCGCACTTCACAATTTCTTAATCTTTCTTTCATTGTGACTCCACAAATACTCCTCAACGCGCGCATTTCCACAGAATTTATTCTGCTTATGTGCTTCGTCTGCCATGCCCACTTTCACTCCCGTAGGGTAGGTCGGTAGTGCAGGGGCCAGCGCTCCACCATGGACAGCCAAACGTGCCCTATGTGTTAATTAATTAATTCCTAATTCTGAATTATTGACTTCATTGCTAAGATTTACAACAAAGTCGAAATAGAGGAAAGGTGAGCTACAGGCTTGTGTATGAGTATTTCTTTTAATTATTTTTTTATTCTGCCGCATCTATTTTCTGATCAGAGACTGTTTCTGATACTCCACTGAATAAGGAGTTTATATGGGGGTAAACAAAGCATTAATTTGCCCATCCTAGAAATTTTACCTATAATAAAGAACCACTTCATGATGATTAAACTCGGAATCCAACAACATTTTTATAACATTGAACATAATATGGGTGTCAGATTGGCCGAGCGGGCAAGAGCACGCCTCTCAAGCGGGAGGTACGGGTTCTATACAAATTGGGAGCACAAAATTTATTAGTTTAGAATTTGTGCTGAAATAGCCGCTGACACACCGGTGAAGGAAAACATCGTGAGGAAACCCACTTCCAAGCCGGCTGGTAACCGTGGAGTGTATGACTAGATTCCTCTCTTATCATGTAAATGACAGAGGCCTGTACCCAGCAGTGGGGCGAATAAAATGGCTGCAAAAGAAAGAAAAGAAAAGATGGAAGATGGGTATTTTTATCAAAACAGAAAAAGTAGCTTAACTTTGACAGCAACTGTGAAATGTTAACGCAATAAAATAAAAAAATAGAATATATATCGATGCATCTTTTGCAAATTGATTTATTGATATTTTTATTTGGAATTCCGCTTGCAACGGCATAATTATCGCGGAGGCAACGGGTGAGATGGAGCGCGGGACGCCGCGGCGATGACGGGTGCCTCGCCTTAAACCGCCACTCCGCATACTATTTCTTTTTTTTACCAAAATATCTTAGTCCATATATATAGACGGTTGTATTCTGAGTGATAAGTCATTATGAAGTAATGCTTAACTTCTTCTTAAAATTTCTTCGACAGGTAAATTTATTCATGGGTCAAATTCCCTAATCGATGGAGTATGCCCCTTATACTGACAAGGACAACTGAGGCGCCGCCCCCGCCCCACCGCACCGTTCATGCGCCTACGCCGCCGCTGCCCCCGTCGCCTCCGCCGCCCGTCGCCACGCCGCGCCACCCCCACCACACCTCGCACGCCAGCAGATGTCTTTAAATTAAAAGCACAATGAGCTTTGCAATATCAATTACACGCCAAGATTTCATGATCGACGACGCTATGCCTGCAGGCTGCGCACCTTTATTGTGAAATATGTACATATAATCACCTTATATATGTTAATGTAATTCTCCTAGAAATCAATGTGATTATCTTAATATAACATACATAACTCTCATACAAGTAGCTAGAGTTTACTATAAGTAATTTTATTGATTATTAATAAATATGTAACTTTAACTTTGGTTAATTACCATTAATTAATACATTTCACAATTTATCACATCCCCGCAATGGAATTTTATGAAGAAGAACGAATTTTAGACTTTAAGGGACTAAGGAAAATAATCGTATGAGAAATGGTGTCAGATTAGCCGAGTGGGCAAGAGCACGCCTCTCAAGCGGGAGGTGTGGGTTCGATCCCCATTGGGAGCATAATATGAATAACTTTAGAAATTTTGCTAAAATGCCTGCTGACACTCCGGCGATGGAAAACGTCGTGAGGAACCCCACTTCCAAGCCGGCTGGTCATCGTGGAATTGTAGGAGTGGAAGTGTCAATCGTAAATAAAAATAACGTTTTCATGATAAAGCGTTTCATGAGTTCGCCCTATAGAACACAAATTCGCAACATAGCGATTTAAGTATGTACTATTGCTTTGATTAGATCGCTGATGTCCTGATATGTACAAAAAACAAATTTTACCTAATTTAACCTTTGTCAAAGATAGGAAACGTTTGGAGGTAGGAAGTCACCGTCAAATCATACCAGCGCCCCTCAATCGCGGAGGAAAAGGCGGACACAATCGATCTTGCTTTATTAAGGTCGAGGTGCTTTCCTGCAGATGCACTTTAGCACATTACCTGAGCCTAAATATCCGTAA
>WYDE02012232.1:0-19031 GCA_009867175.2 Adela reaumurella | reverse complement strand
TTTGTTTCTCTAGGGCCCGTAGTGAAGCTGAGCTGTCCGAGAGAATCCTTATTATGTATCCGGAGATACCCCTCTCGGCCACAGCTGCAGCCGCTTTGAGAATGCCCACAATTTCAGCTTGAAAAAACTACTTTAACTAGTACCACATGCTTTGTGAGAATATGAGAATATCCGGTCCGGTCTGCATGCGTGAAGGTTTAATCCTATTTTTGGGCAGCAAATTGGCTCCAGGTTTCACAAAGTTGACCTGAAATCCACTACTGATTTATCCTTTCTTGGCTCATGCAATAGATAAACTGATGGCCCCCAGAATTACCCCAGTGGCCGGATCATTTAGGGTAGTATTAATTCATAGTAAAGATAAATTTTGTTTTGTTCGTAAATATATCCTCACATGAATTGGATTTAAAGAGATCTTACAGAAATTTCATTGCATTATTTAAAAATTAGTTTATTAACAATGGCAACTCAAGGGAATAATATTAGATGAAGATTTTTGTTTTGAAAAATTGCCAATTTTTAATTTACGCTGCAAGTAAAGAAAAAAAAATTAGAAGAAAAACATTACTTTTTACCATAAATCAATCATTTCCATGCAACGCGGTCAGTGCACTGGCACCCGCTGTGCGTTTGTTCACCTCTCTCTGCCTTTCCGCACCGTATTTACCCCAAGCTGAACGCGAGGGAGACGGAGCAATACTAGCAAAAAGCTAAAAGTCGTCAGTGCGTTTTGAGTGCACACGCTCCGGCCACGGTGCATGGAAATGCTTGATTTATGGTTTAACAGTAACGTTTTTCTTATAGGAATAAAGTTTTTTTTATATGTGCGCTATATAAAAATTAACTATTTTTCTAAACAAAAACATATTCCAATGCCAAGCCAATACATATTCCAATGAAGCCATTGTATTTTTCTTTAAGCAATGATTTAATAAAGCATAATGTAAAGAAATAAATGAAGCCATTCATAATAAACTTATTTAAAAAAAAATGCAATGAAAATTTCTGCAAGATCTTAAGTTATTAAATAACGGCTTACCCGCGATAGTAGAGCGTTCAGAAGCTCGACGTTTCGAAACCGCCCGTGGGTTTCTTTTCAAGTCATTTGTCTCGACGAGGACGCTCTGGTCCCGGCGGTGTTTCGCGCGTCACTGAGATCTCATCTGCAAGATCTCTCTAAATCCAGTTTGATATTCAGTTTGCAAACTGAAAAATAAATTCTTTGCTATTAACAGAGAAAATTAAAAGAATAGACGCCAATGCTCATACAAAGTTGCGTTCCTCGCAAACAGCTAAAAATTCTGTATTTTTGATAGATGGCGTTGTTGTATAGCCCGAAAATCGTTCTATCAGACGATAAAACCAAGTAATTTAATTTGTTTGTAAAACCTAAGAAATCTTTTATAGTTTTTCTTCAATTTGTTCATTAGTTGATAATTTACAATTTCATTTCAATTCAATACGTATAATTGTCTCCTCAGGGTTTTGTTGATAGATGGCATGGTGGATCTCGATTCTCGATTTGAAGTATCGACATTGGCAGTCTATTCTTTTTACTTGTCTCTGCTATTAATTAATACTATCATGACCATTTTATTGACCTTAAAAAACTGGGCTAAGTAGCACATTACATCCCCTCATAAAATGTTTAGCTGTGCCTATGAACTCCTTTCACGACGGGCTTAGTCTATTAGTAGATTTAACCATCGAACTAGGTTACTCGGGTCAGGTAGAGTAAGCTGGAATGCATTTACGTAGAACTTAAGTAGCTCAGGGGACCAGTTGGAATTGAGGGAAGCGCTGATATCGCACCTACCCACATAAGTCACCAAGGTGATTAGGCTGACATCATTGGTACCAGAAAAGTGGTTCATCAGTTGATGTAGCCATCCTAAGTCAGTTTAAATAAAAAAAAGAAATCATGGATTTCCACTTCAACGCAGAAGTCACCTACAGTCAGCCAGTCATTCCACATTTCTAGGCTCAAGGCGTGTAACCTGAAACCTTGTTCCATATTCACCTGAGCAAATTTTTTCATAATAATTTCTTTATCAGACTTTGCTGTTTCTATAAACAGTCCAGATCTATTGGTGCGGGCACCAACTTGGAATGACTTGTAGAAGTGGAGTCTTCATTCCAGTTTATCAGATAGTGATGTGTTCGGCAACATTGGAGTGTTTTAGTGAACATCATTTGGCTATTCTCGTCTTTTGATAAAATGTCAACGGTTTCTTAATATTCAGTGCAAAGTTATTTTGGGATCTGAACAGCATTGATGGGTCATCTGGGTGAGGCAGTCCAGACCATAATTTCAGAATCCGGTCAACATAGAGTCTATGTTAGTTAGGTTTTGCTTAGAGAAATCATAGATAAACGGCCAATGTTATCGTAAATCAATGCCTTTTCTGTACCCAGGTTCTATCGGGCAACTAAGCCCGTAACAATATATTAATTGTTTAACGTGAATATTTTTAAACCTTGAAATTGGCTAGGTATAGAAATAAAAGTGTCCCTGCGAGGCAAGTGTGAAAAGCGAAGAAATGAATGCAATTATTGTCTAGACCTGGAGACGTAGGTACATTTGACACTTCCATTATGACACAATGGATTATACAGTTCAATGGGATATTACAGAATAAATTAAAAAAACAAAGTATAATGTATATTTTATTTATCCACTGATTAATGAAATAAGTCTTAATACCGAGGAGCAAAGATAATTCACATTCATCATATTTACAACAGCCGTTTTGCTACTTACCAAAGAATAAGACTTACAGACTATGCATGTGACGGGAACGCTGTCTTCACATGCTCTCACCGCGATTCACCAACCGACGCTAATACAATAGCAACACACGAGTGCAACAGGAAGCTTACAATATTGTTACACAATCAGCTCGCACAATATGCGCTCGCTGCTTTAATGCCGATACAAAATTACACTAAGTTATACATTAGAGCTGACTAGAGTATATTATCGATACCATCAGACGCCATAAGGGGGTGATCCATCGACGATACGACAGCGAAGCTGTGGGCTCGCCAGATCCATCGGTGAGCAAAGAAATCAAAGCCAGCGTCAGAGCACCGAGAACATCGAATAAAGAACGAATGCTGCCGGTTCGTCGATAAACCGGCACTAAGGTACGTCAATGATTCAGCCCCTGTACACAGACTCCCTAATCTACAGGCCCAACTAGAACTAGCAGTAGATACGCACCTAAAGTCGACGCATGAATTAGAGAACCTAGTTTGACAGTTCATTGGGCACAAAAGTTGCCGTAATTTACCTAGAGCGCGTTTTATTTATAAAAAAAATTAAATACAATCAAATTTTATAATGAGCGTGTGAGGACAAGAGCCCCGAAAATTTGATTAATTCTGCTGACGCGAGCCTAACTCGATCGCACACGCACAGAGGCCGCGCAACCCGTGCGACTTTCAACGAAAATTCACACCAAAATTTATAAAATCAATATGGGCTCACATCACTTTCAAAATAGACCATTGCTGATAAGCCCAAACTCGTCAAACTAGTATGCCTAATTTTTGCGTCGACTTTCGGTACTATTACAGATTTTTCAAATCGACGTGGCGACCTTAGGCATAGCAAGGTGATACAGTTTAAAAACTGAAATTCTCTACTATTATATATATTTTTAGACTAAGCAGTCATAGATATAATGAAACTATATGCGGCCTCGATAACCAAAAAGTGTCGCCCATCATTCACATGCCAAACAACAGAACTGCAACTATGATCTGAAAATACATTTTCTTGGAAATATAAAAATAGCTCATTATAAACAGATCTGTTCTACATTGGATGTAAATAATTTTGTAAAATGTGAAAAAAATCTCACTAAAAACTCCGTAATGAAAAAAAACCACAAATTTTCAGAAACAAAGTTTAGATTCCTATCACAAAAAAAGGAAACCTTAAAATGCATCAAAAAATTCAATATTCAATATATTATATTGAAATATTATATATAACTACGGTGAAAGTTCCCGCTACTATATAATATAGATGTAAAAATATATTAGCTAATACACAAAAATGTAAGCATATCTATACAATATTTAAATGGGTTAGTCATCTGGCCATCTATTATAAGGTGGGTCTGCGGCACGACTGGGTAAATCTCGACATCAATTAGTGAAAAGACGTCTTCAACCAATCTGGCTGGCTCCAGTGCTGACGCGCATTTTTCGCCTCTCCTACTCCAACCGTCGTGTACCGGCAGGCTGGAAATCTGAGTTTGTCCAAGCAGTCCCTAAAAAGGGTGTCCTTCGAGAGAGGTGTGAGTAGGCACCTGTCAGGCCGGCATGGCATTCGCAACCCACACAAACACCGAATGTCCATGGGCGTTGTTTATCAACTTCTGGACGGCTCGGCGCCATATGTCGCGCTCTCAATAAAAAAAAACTTAATGCACTCGACACGGACTGTTTGGTTGAAACCATGTTAAACCGGTTAAGGCCGGTTACAACTATTTGTTTGTAAGAAGAGCAGTACTCAACTCATAAAATTCAACGGATTCATCTAGTCAGAAAACAAACTAGATTAGGCCAAAACCCAACCACTCCTTATGTGTTAACGTCAAAAGTTTAGTGATGTTTTAAGTTCTTATGTGAGGTTTGATAATTGTATCAAAAAGTAACAGTTTTCATATGACACTTTTCATAAAATTTCCGTCAGGCATGAAGTAACTTTATGAATAATTTTATAGAAGAACACGTAAGTATAAATAGTGTACCTACACATACAATCAGTGGACTATCGGAAAGTGTGAAAAATTATGTCAAATAATTCTTTCTCACATTCACTTACATGCTACGAACGAAAGAAATCAAGTATCGATGTGTGGTCGACACGATTACAAAGCTCTCTATATACAATGCGGTAACACTTTCAGCATGAGGTGTCACTTACCGCCTCATCCTAACCTAGCACTTGCACCACACGACATTCAAAACATTCCATATAATCCAATCACTTCACTTAAGTAGCTATCTCTTGCTTAATCTGCTTTCTTGTAAAAGTTTTTACCGCACTCGGTTTTCGCACAGTTTCATTAGCGCGCGACGCGAGCGCCCTCGACCCATATTTGGGTGCAGGCACTTGGGAAACTCTGATCGCGATACTAGACTTAGTTTTAGGGGCAGGTGTTACGGGGGAAGTTTGCTTCGGCTGACCTTCGAAGGTGGAGCTTCTTATGAGCTTCGGATTTCCTTCTTCGGGCTGTGCGATCTCTTCTGGACCAATCCACACGCGTCGGTCCGGAACGTTCTGACGTTGCTTTTTGTTTTGTTCCACTTTCTTCCACAAGCTCGCTATCTTACTTGCAGCCTCTTTTGCTCCCCGGGGTGACTCTCCGCTTCCGGATGCTAGAGTCACAGTTTTTGCACTGTCGTTGCTTTGAAGACTTTGATTGGAAGGAGAATTCTTCATGGAAGGAAATGAAGCTCTTTCGGGCCGTTTGACCGGAATTTTAACTTCTGCTCCTAAAGAGCGGCGAGCGAGAGGTTTGATCGCTCCTATTTTCGGTTGCGGAAGTCTGGAAGGCGAAGTATTAACGTTGGGTTTGACGGCGGTAGGAGGCCTCGCAATCCTAGTCGGGACGGATGGTTTCTTCTCGATAGTTTCCTTTGGAAGCACAGTGCTCTCTTCCTTGGTAAATGTTCCTTGTCGCTCAATCGGTAAAGGCTTAGGTGTAGATTGCGCAGCCGGCGGTTTCACATTGGCCTTCAACGGTGTTGCTGCTTTGCCATAAGTTGTATTGTTCGGAATTTTACTGGTCGAAGCTGGTTTCATTATAGTTCTAGTTTTTGGTGCGGTTCGTGGCTTTGTAGGTAGCTTAGGTGCATTAGGTTGAACAACAGATGCTGACTTAGAAGGAACAGTCCGGTTAGGACTCTTTCTAGCTGGAATGTTTCTTTTATAAGGAGATACATAAGCGGGTTTCTTTCTTCCTCTTATAGCTTTGGGTGCAACTTGCTCTTCTTCACAGGACCCTGTAGAGTCGAGACTGAGATCACGCTGCACTTGCGGCTTGATTATCTTGGGTTTGGCTCTTACCGGCACCTCTGACTCCGAGTCAGACTGTTGCTCTGCGTCTCCATTGAGACGGTAGGAAGCTGTCTTCTCAATGTTCTTTAAATTATTTACGACACAGATATCGACAGCCGCAGGGCTTTCAATCACAGGAAGATAGTTGCGGAAGCTTCTGGTGTAGGTCAGCATCTGTGTCGAATTGAGTTCCAAGTCGTCGTCGTTGGTCCCGCTGTCCAGTTGAAGTTCTGTATCCTTGAATCTCTCGTCGACCAGCTGTTGATGATTGAACTCGTTTGATGACAGACTGTCGTAGCCGGTCGTCGTTTCTACATTCTCCAAGTTTACATCGCTCACATAGGTCGGTGAAGGTGGGACATCTTCGATCGTTCGGGTGCGGAATCTTTCCGCATCATCAAACCGCCTTTCCCTTAAAGACTTTCTTGCTGCGAACCTTCTCTTTACATCTTCTCTTTCAGGATCGGGAGAAGTCTTATGTACAGGAGGACTCAATAGAATGTTGTTAATGTCGACAGTTTGAGTCTGGTATCGAGCACGGTCCTCCTGTCTTCGCTGTTTTGCGCTAAGTCGTCGTCGAGTCTTTTGATCGGAACGAACGGAGCGGTATTCTTGAAATTTAGAGTCTGATTCGAGAGTTAAGTTTGAGCCGAAATCATCATATATTGTAACATCTGTGTCTGTGGGATTTGAAGTTTCATCAGCGATCGTGTAAGTCTGATATCTCTCTTTTGAGATTTGACGTTTCTCTTTCGGGGTTAAATATCTTGAATTTCTAACTCTCTTCGGGGTACTTTCTACGCTGCTGAGGTCTGAAGGTAGGGGGGAACAGTTTTCAGAAGCAGTTGCATAATCAGTTACGAAATGAAGTGTAGAAGACAGTTCTGTATTTATCGACTCACACTTTTCTGTTCCTTCCAAAGTAGGTTCTGTCATGTGCTCGAGAAGCGAAGGAGGGTCTACTCTATCCAAATCTTCAATTTGTCCGCTCAAAACAAGTGAGAATCCAGAGATGGGCTGACGAAAGTCGAACAAAACAGGAGGTTCCTTATCGGCTACCTCGGACACTATGCTCGATACTGAAACCATACTGCTTTCCATGTCGATGTGTTCAAACTCCGACGGTGGTTTGACATTCTCCAGCATACTGACCGGTCCGCTGTCGAGATGTTCCGAGCTACTGTGGTACGTAGCAGAGTTGCTGAGAGCTCGTTTCATCATCAGAGATATCGGTAGAGATTTCTTCCTATTCTTCTGTTTAGAAGATTCATCTTTAGATATGCTGTGCGTTAGTGACACCAGGCTGCCCATGTTGGAAGGTGGTCGCACACTGTCCAAGTCAAATTGCACACTGGCCTCCATGCTGGGGAAGTAAAGACCGCTTTTAAGTTTAGCTGCAAGACGGGCCGCTTCTTGCTCTATCATCGTCGACGAAGTTAATGACTTAGATTCATCTCCCAGCAAGAACAAATCAGAGTCGTGTCGCATGAGATCATCTTCTGGAGATATCCTTCTCTCTTGCTGCAGTTTATCTGTGAGATCTGGACCAGGGAACGAAAGTGTTGTCAATGCACTTTTTGCCAAAAGATCTGGTAGTGTGTTACATTGACTCTTTTGTGTCTGATTCAAGGTGATCGATGAATTTTTGAACTTGTTTTGATCAGATTGATATTTGTCCAAATTTGAATGTGCATTGGACACGTCACTCCAAAGTGATCCATCGAGCATATCTGCATACGATTCATTCGAGCAGTTGAGTAGATCTCTCGTAGATTCGAGAGTCATGTCACTGGATGGCATTGCCGGATATTCATTAGATTTGTCTAAATCAATCGAAATAGTTGAGTCTATAGTTGTATTCGTAGAATGAACTGTGGGAAGTTCGTTTGGAGGCCGAAGGTCACAGTATTCGGTGGTCGTATCGAGATCGTCAGACCCACTTTTCGGCGTAGACGTGATGAGCGCGGGTGCGTCGTTTCCGTCTGCAGGAGCGCGGCCCACAGACGGCGCCGGGACGTTTTTTGACTTGTCATCCGTCCGAAGTTCCCCTGCGCCTTTGGCTATCATCTCTTCTAGAATGGCACGATCTCGCGAGTCCTCTTCGCCTGTCATTTTATCCAGTGCACCGGGCACGCGCGGGAGCCAGTCTGGGCGACGACCTCTGCCTTTTTCTCGTTCGCGAGACTCTCTCTCCACTGGCCTCGACATTCCGAGACGAACGGTTCTTTCGAAAACTTCTTTATCGGTGGATCCGAACGAATCTCCACTGAGAGAGCTGAGAGAATTGCTTCTGTCCCGAGGTCTGGTCTGCTGCGCTAGTGAATGTGCCGGAGTGTCGCCGTGGTACGAATGAGAGATGCGTCCCACTCGCCCTTCCTGCTTCTTTCCTTTAGAAATACATTCGAGTTGCGGATCAAGAGCGCGATTACGATGCGATGTCCGAAGTTCTCCTGCGCCTTTCGCTATCATCTCCTCTAGAATGGCACGATCTTGCGAGTCCTCTTCTCCTGTCATTTTATCCAACGCGCCGGGAACGCGCGGGAGCCAGTCGGAGCGACGACCTCGGCCTTTCTCTCGTTCGCGAGACTCTCTCTGCACTGGCCTCGACATTCCGAGACGAACGGTCCTTTCGAAAACTTCTTTATCGGTAGATCCGAAGGAATCTCCGCTGAGAGAACTGAGGGAGTTGCTTCTGTCCCGAGGTCTCGTCTGCTGCGCTAGTGAAGGTGCCAGATTGTCCCCTTCCCGTTTCTTTCCTTTAGATATGCGTTGGAGCTGCAGATCACGTGCGCGATTACGACGCGAGGCCTTGTCCCGGTCTAGTGACTTGTGCATGCGACGATTTCGTTCCATCGGCGCATCTAAAACCCGTTCCGCTGAATGTGCCTTGGACCGAAGTGCCTGCAGACCAAGCTGGATGCATTCTTCGAAGATCTCTCTGTCGGTGGAGCCGTAAGAATCGAGACTGAGTGAGCTGTGTGAGTCGGCGCGCACGAGCGGAGCGGCCGGATCGTCCGATGCTCTTCCGGGTGGATGGCTGATGTGCTTCCTCTCTGCTAAGAAAAGATAATAATTTATAATTAGACACAATGGAATGTATTTAAGCTACAAAGATTTCTATGTTGAAGAAAAAGCTGCCGTGGGGCGAAAGAAAAATAGCTGAAAAAGGAAGAAAGGAAAGGATGATTTATCAGCGTTGTTAGCTGAGTGGTTGCGGTAGTCTGTATTTGATTACCGAAGTTAAGCAAAGTTAAGTTAACTTTCGTGTATTTAAGTCTTTATTAAAAAATTTAGAAATTTTCGACCATTGTGTTAGGTATAATTTATGTAGGGGGTTAAAATAAGGTCGGGTCGATGTTGACAGGCTGTGGCGGCCATTTGGTTTTGGCGGCGTCTGTCAACATCTGTGGTTCATTATTCAGTCACACCCGGGGAGTGTGCGTTATTATGGAACGATACGTTTGCTCTGGCGCGAGTTTGCGTCATTCATGCACTAAAGTCATATTATAATCGGACGGAGTAAACTAACAGGAGCTAATATCATTTAGTGGTTAATTATAGGAATCCATCCGTCAGTTACATACATTAAATAGGTACATGAATTCCTATAATTAGGTACCCAGGAAACGTCAGTTTAGTTTGTCTGATTAAAAATCCTAACAGATCCGGCCATTCAGTAATTGTGTGTATTGCGTGCACTTTTCACGTGAGCGTAAGCAAGTGAAGGGCCGTTAATTTTTAGTTTAGACTATCTATGCCTAGTCTTCACTGGGCTTGTATGCATACCTTTAATCTGCATACCCTTCCTGACGATCTGCTGGAATATCCTGTCGTCATCCGAGCCGTAGAGGGGCGGGGAGTGCGGCGCAGGGGCAGGAGGGCGCGGGGGCGGGTGCGCCGAGATAGACTTGGGCGGCAGCGGGGGCGGGGGACTCTCGTCGCTCGAGAGGAAAATCGCGCGCTCAGGACTGCAACAAAAGCCATACCAGTTATTACTGCTTTCGTATAATAAAGCAGGGGCAACGATCAATAATGTAAGAAATGGGTCACTAGAAATTATTTGAAACAACAACTTTCGGCTTTAAAACGCGGCAATTAGTTTAATTTTAGCTTGCACCTCTCACCGATCACAAGTCTTTATAAACTTCAATCAATCTCAAACTCGCGTCTATATAAACTTGTCTGTGCATGTATCTATAACGCGGTGCGTGCGGAGGCCAATTTGCACCTTAAAGACAAGCTATAAGGGCATTCATTGCTGAGTTACAAATAAAGCGATGGGAGGGGATGGCAATAAGGGCTGCGCCGCGCCGCGCCGCCGCCACCGTCGCGTGCGCGTCGCCAACTACGCTCTAACAAATGTGTTGGTGTTTACTCTCCTACTTGGTAGGTACTTAGCCTAGTGAGTAGCGATATATTTCAGTTTTTGTATCCATTGCTTGTTCGAGCGATTGGCAGAGTTACAGCTGTTTGAAGAATTTGCATTAACAGAGTTAATCAAGTTGGAATTAAAGATACCCATTTTTGTCATTACAGTCAATTGAAGTAGTGATTTATTACTCTGTGGCGAGTCCCAGAGCATTTTTTTTTTTATGGAATCTTACATGGATGGCTACATCACCTAATGCACCAGTAACTCTGGTACCAGTGATGTCAGCCTAAACACCTTGGTGAGTTATGTAGGTGGTGCCATGTTACCACTTCCCTCAATTCCAGCCGATAAGGTATGTACACAAGGTACATTTCCAATATCTTACGGTGATTGGATTTTTTGGGACAAGAATAAGGCAGCGCACACGAGTTCTACAGGGAACAAATACAGCAATAGTTGTTTAAATTACGTTGTAGTATGTGTAAAATGGGCAAATAGAGAAATGTTGAAGGTACCTGGACGTGTCGGGTCGCGTGAATAGCGCGGTGGCGCTGCGCGGAGGCGATGAGGTGTCCGAGCTTCCACGCAGGTAAGGAGGTAGCGACCGCTGCAATACACACACACATGAGTCGCGTGAAGAGCCTTCCAAACGTACCAAGCCTTTAATCAATGAGCCCAATGAACACCTACGTACACCTACGCAGACACTCGTAACTAAACACTATTGCATCATGCGAGCAGTGCGGCGCGGCGCGAGAGATACATATCAAACTATATGTCCCGAACAACCTTAGAGTATCATTATTTATAATAGCATTCCATGAGTTGACATCAATAAACTCATCACCTTGTAGTCTACGCCTAAAAAGTACATTGAAATTAGTATAAATCATAATTTAAACACAACTATAATTTGATCCAATATGGTGGTAAGCTTTTTTTCATAAAGAGTTCAATAAGTACTACTGTGCTTATAATAACCCTAAAAAACTTTCAAGGAAAATATAAAAAAAATAGACTAGATAGAATTTTTGAAAATTTATGTTTTTTTTTACATTACCATGTATCGTTTCATTTCGTGGTCAGGCTATTAATAGATGACTTAGGCTCACATCACAATTAACGATTGTGTGACACAAGTGAGCTAACCATGACAAAAAAAAATGTCTATGTATACTCACGTAGATCTGCTCACGATGCACATAGGGCTGCACCTGCGGGGACTCGGTTGGGTGGCCTGCATTCCTCACCGCCTGAAACAACATTATGCACACTCCACGTCATACAGCTGATCATGACATTATGCACACTCCACGTCATATAGCCGATCATTGCATTATGCACACCCCATGTCATACAGCTGATCATAACATTATGCACACCCAACGTCATACAGCCGATCATTGCATTATGCACACCCCCCGTCATACAGCTGATCATAACATTATGCACACCCCACGTCATACAGCTGACCATAACATTATGCACACCCCACGTCATACAGCTGATCATAACATTATGCACAACGTCATACAGCTGATCATAACATTATGCACACCCCAGGTCATAAAGCCGATTATAAACATTATGCACTCTCCACGTCACACAGCTGATCATAACATTATGCATACCCCAGGTCATAAAGCCGATTATAACATTATGTACACTCCAAGTCACACAGCTGATCATAACACTATCACACCCCAGGTCATAAAGCCGATTATAACATTATGCACACCCCTCCGTCACACAGCCGATCATTGCATTATGCACATCCCACGTCATACAGCTGATCATAACATTATGCACATTCCACGTCATACAGCCGATCATTGCACTGCGGACTCACGATACCCTCGCCGATACCCCTGGTGGTATCGTGGGACTTTGTTTTCAACCCACGATACAACTTGCTAATAGTGTTGTGAAAGACCAAAATTAAAAGTCATATTAATAGGTAATTATATCAACACAATAAATTTTTTTTTAAGTAGGTACAAAAATTGTGTTACATGTACTATGTTACACACTTATGTAATTAAAAAAATGTATGAAACATTTGAATTTTTGCATTTGAAAAATATAATTATTACTATACCGCCTATAAAAAAAACTACGCAAGATTATTTAATACTCTGTAATTGTCATCGATGGAATGCCAATATTCAGACTGAAAATACCAGGGCACCATGAATATAAAGGGGACGCAACAGCGAGCCACAGCATAAAGAAATTATTTCAGTTTTCTTTTACTTCACTTCCTCTTCGCCTTAGTACCCTGGTATTACAGAACTACCTATTTATTGGATTTGTGGCCTGTTTCATAAAGTTTTCAAATACCTAATTAAAAACAGTATGCACTTGCGCCCTTCCGGATCTTATTCTCGCAGACCTCATAATAGTCGTTACGCCAGGGGATATTTTTTTAGGAAAAAAATAACCGATTTTCTCTATGAAATTGTTGTATAAGTAGTATGCTCTAGTAGTCACAAAAGTAAATAGTTTTAGAAGTCGCACGCACCTCGCCGTAATGGCATATTCTGACAAGTCAACCATTTAAAAAAAAAATCATTCACTTTTCGAGCTAAAATTTCGTTTTCTTTATTTTTACGTTCTACTCTTTTTTTCAATAACCACAAGTAATAGTAAGACCATGAAATGCATCCATACAAAGTTTTAAGACCAGATGAAGGTTGAGCAAATTTCAGAATTTTCACAAATTTTCAACTGGTGTTTAAACTTTGTATGGCCACATTTAATGATCTTACTATTACTTGTGGGTATTAAAATGAGTAGAACATAATAGTAAAGAAAAAAAAATAGTTATAAAAGTAAAGTAAAATAAAAAAAATCTTTGACTTGTCACATTATGTCCTTAGGCAGGTTACGACTATCAAGTAAATTTTTTTTTGTGACTACTACTAGAGCATACTATACAACATTTTTTAGTGGGGCTCGGTTACTATTTTCGTAAGTAAAATGTTTATGGGCGTAAGGGCTATAACTTACAACAAACAATCTTGTTCGTTTTTTATTATTAAAAAACTGTTAGACTCCATGATAGATAACACCCGCCCCATCCCACTTGGAAAGGGAGTGAGACAAGGGGATGTCATCATGAAGACGTGTTCAAGATGCTTGAGTGGAGGAAAATGGGTATCAATATTGGACGACATAATTGGAGAGTTTCTCAGTCATCTTCGTTTTACAGATGAAATTGACCTGATCGCTCATTCCCGGAATCAGCTTCAGACGATGCTGAGCGACCTCTTTGAGGTTTCACTGAGGGTTTGTCTGAAGATGAACTGGGATAAAACCAAAGTCATGTCGACGGAGGTTCAGGGTGGGAGACAAATAATCATCAATGGCGCAACAATCGAACAAGTGGAGGAGTACATTTACCTCGGCCAAATACTTCGGCTAGATCGAAAAGGCCTATTCAAGGAGGTAGAAAGATGCATTCAATTGGGTTGGGCTGCCTTCGGAAAACTGAAATTCGTCCTAAAGTCTCTACTGCCGCAAAATCTAAAGACCAGAATATATGTACGACCAGTGCACACTCTCGGTCATTATGTACGGATGTGAAATGTGGGCTTTAACGGCCGACATAGCCCAAAAGCTCAGTATCGCCCAGCGAGCCATGGAGCGAGCCATGCTGGGAATATCGCTACGAGACAAGGTGTGAAACGAATAAATTCGCCGACGCACTAAAGTAGCAGATATTGTGCACCGGGTGGTAAAGCTAAAATGGCAGTGGGCAGGACACGTGAGCCGCAGGGATGACAGCCGTTAGAGCACGCGCATCCTACACTGTAGATCTTGGACAGGTAAGCGAAGTGTGGGAAGATCACCCGTAAGGGGCGACGACGAGATCCGGTACGTTGCGTGCAAATTATGGATCGTGCTGCCAAGTGCCGGGAGTGTTGGAAACAAAGGCTTACGTCCACTAGTAGACGGTTAAACGCTGAGGATGATGATGATGATGACGAATTATGAGACGGGTCAGTAATGAGGGTCGCTTGTTTCATAGTCTCCACTTTGATTTTTTTCATTTTTTGCACCGGGTTGTGCTAAGTTTCATTGATATCGTATGGTGGGAAGAAACAGTACGGACATACCCCCAAACAATGAACAAACATCAAGGATCTGACAATAGGTACGTATATCCGTCTAGTAAGTATCATTACTGTGTTATAGTGGACGGATAAAAAAAAGGCTTTACCTGCGCGATGCCGCGCTGTATGCACTCGTTGAGCAGATTCTCGCCGGTGTCGCTCAGGTCGGAGGAGTCGCTGGATATGCGCCCGGTGGAGGGCTGCTCCTCCGCCTCCCGCGTGTCTACAGACAGCGCCGACAGGTCCGAGTTGCTGCCCACTTTGGAGAGCAGCGCCGGCGTGTCCTCCGTGAAGTACCGGCGGCAGGAGTCCGCGCACATCGCCGGCGGCCGCTCTGCTCACACATTACGGTCTGATTAGACGAGCGGGCGCTCCAGGTTTCATCCCCAATGTTATAACTATACATTTTGTGCTACATGACTACTAACACTATGGAAAAGGAAAACACCGTGTATGTACCATGTCGTACCATTTATTTATTTTATTTATATATATTTATTGCACTCAATATACATATGTAAATTGGACAATAAGCTGCACCTAATGGCATGGCATTATTTACTGGCTCGCCCGGGTATCAGGACTACTTAGTGAATGAGTGACAGCATAATTAATTTCTATAAGAATGAGTAAATAAATATAACATAAAGAATGAAACATAGAATAGATATATAAATTACATAAAAAAATAAATAAATATTCAATTAAATAATAATAAAATCTATAGAGATACAAACATACATACATGATTTAATATAGGTACATAAACATAGTCATAGATACAAATAAAAATACATCCACATAAATACATATATACGACAGACTGCTAAAACAATGTTACTACAACCAGAAATGTGGTAACCATTGAGCGGTTATGTGCCGTGCGTTTGTTCATACTACATTGGCGGTAAAGTTGTAAAAGGGACTGCATTCCACTGGTTGGCAGAACTATCTATAATAGATCTATAGGATTCATTTATTTAATGGGGATATCAACAGTGCACGGATTCCCAAACTGTTGCATGCGGACCGATTGCAAAATGGGGAAGGACAAATTGCGTCGTACAGCTCTTCGGTGCACTCTCCACAGTACAGCCGATAGAACATATACAAGGATCCAATGTCCTCGTTGCGTCGTAGGATTTCTGAACAGAGTCTAAGGAGCTGAGAGAGTACTTTGCTGACTCATCCCACATATACGAAAAACACTCCGCGTGTAAACCAACCACTACCGTGTCAGTAGTGGACTAAAATAGCTGAGCCCATTGTCATCCAGTAGAGAATACCAACTGATGACTATGTATAATATGAGAGTGAGGTCGAGAGGGGCCTGGTGGTTCTCTGCGTCCCAGCTGACCAGCGCTTGCAGCGAGCCGAAACGTAATGTACGCTCGAGAACCAATCAGCTGCCGCTCGCTAGTCCCGACCATGGTTGACACCCTCTTCTACTGCCAGCGGGCCCGGATACAATCGGGTCCAATGATATTAGATATCCATTCCTTCTGCATAACCTGTGAGATATTGTATAAGTAACAAAGTATAATGACCCTCAGTAGAAAGAAGCTAAAGACGGTCGTGAGCCTGATGACAGGTCACTGCACTCTGAACAAACACCTTCATAATATTGGTATCACTGACAGTCCTTTGTGCAGGGGCTGCCTACAAGAAGACGAGACCGTTGAGCATGTTCTTCTGCAGTGCAACGTGCTCAACGAACTACGGGCTGAACTGTTGCCTCCACCGACGTCGCTCGCACAAGTCTGCAGACACCCGGAGCGGATCTTCTCCTTCATAGAGAAGATAGGTTGGCTCGGGTAGTGAGCGAAATAGGGGTATTGCGTAATGGACCCCGCTGGAGGGAGCCCCGCGCAAGGCATCAGCCGCCCCACACATAAACAACAACAACAACATTGTATAAGTAAATAAGCAAGAAAGTGAATATTCGTCATCCACTCACCTTTGGAGATGTGTGTTTTATGGGCATCATCGTCTACAGCAGGCGGCGCGGCAATCGGAGGAGTTATCGCCCTGCAATGTCAAAGCTCAGGCTTTTATACTGTTAAGAGTTTTGTACTTCGAGTAAATCAAGTTACGACGAACGAACAAAGTTATAGAATACTCAACTGAGGAACGGCACAATGAGGTTTATTTTTAACAAATTGCCACGAGATGATACCACCACAAGTAGTCTAAACTGGGCTGTCAGATACAATTCATACTCGGAGGAGTAAGTACTGGAATCGCCTTAGATAGACTCACCCCTCTGCCGCTGTCGAAGTTCAGCGCTCATAGTTATAACAACTAGGTCTCAAACTTCAAATCTGTCAAAGGACAACTAGACCTTCCGTGATTCGTACCTGCATCTTTTTTATCAATATCTACCTCTCGACTCTATTCAATCCCTGGCGACGTCACTCGGAAATCGTTACCCGCTCGACTTGGCAGAAAAATGTGCATAGAGGAGCGCCTCTTTGGCACCTCCAGTACTTACTCCTCCAAGACTCCATACAACAGCGTGTGTGAAAACAGTTCAGGCAAAAAGTGTTCTATGGCCGGAAGCAGCCTAAGAATTAAATAAATACGCAACAATCGCGTATTTTTTTAGTCTTGATTTATTTTTGGGGGGATCTTAGTCTATGCCAGCTTCATAATGAAACAGCTAAAAAAAATCTAACTTACCACTTTTTAGTGGTTGGGGGTTCAAAATATACTTTTATACTAAGCAGAAGGTGGAGTTATTGCCAGAAGCAATCACTTTCAATCAACCTTTATACATTATTCGTATTGTGAGCGTATAGGTTTCCCTGCGATTTTTTCCTTCATCTTGCTTATAATTTGCTTTATACTCGTAATTTTCGCACAAACTGAACCGAAATTGTAAATTTTGGAAAAAACCACATACCACATTCCTAACTGACATTCTCTCGATGAAGAGGCGTGCACTCCCAAAGTAAGCTACGCCAAATTTATACTATTTTATTGTTACTCTCTGATTTTTGACTCTGACTGATTTACTATCTGATTACTTGCTGATTTTGTATGAAATAATATAACTGTGTAGCGATTAAGCTGGTTTCACATATATTTAATTTTGATTATATTTTACCTTACTGTGTATATTCCATGTCTACCGTTTCTGCTGCCATAATAAATAAAATAAAAATTAAATAAAATACTCTCAACTCCACACCATAATAATGTGAAATATTTCACCTGTGAGACGCGGCGGCGTCGTCCGGTGAGTCGGTGCCTTCAGCTCTGTCCGGCGGAGACTCACCCAGCGCCTCCAGCAACTACCAACACAAGCTTTATGTGACACATAAAAGTGAACCGTAGAAGCAATCAATTGATTCGTAAGCACAAAGTGTAAAGTTATATAATATGTGCTTGTCAGTGGCACTTGAAACTAGTTTGTTTTTTATTTTTAAAGCGCGACATGTGACACGCCAGGCTAACGCACAAAATTAGGACGACAGTGCCCACGGGCATTCGAACATTTACTGGGGCTGCGAAATGGTATTCATTTCGCCCGGCATGTGAACCTTCACATATGTGTATGAAGGACCTCATACTGTACTTTGGCGGGAGAGAAGTAGAAGCTCCACAGGATGGCATTTGAACATTTACGGAGGCTACGAATACCATGTCGGTCAACTAGGTGCACCTTCACATTGTGTTTTAAGGACCCCATACTGTACATAGGCTAGAAGGGAGTGAATTCGACAGGTTGGCGACCCTGTAAATAAAGCATTTACAAGATTGATTTGTCCTTAGTGGGGTGATTTCAACAGAGTGTGAACGGATTCACAACCTGTTGCTTGTGGAGCGATGCTAGAATAGGGATGGAGGGATGGCGTCGTGCAGCTACTGGGAACACTCTCTGTGGATAGTCAGACAGGTCAGATTGCCATGCAACCCTGGGGAATAAAATGAGGTACACTCTAGACTCAGTCGCATCGTATCCATGTCTAAACCAACTCAACGCCAATAAAAAAGTAAGGCAGGGATGGGTGCCTGGAAATATTGGTGCCAGTTGGAACGGCAACGAAGCAGTTCATAAAATTGCTAGGGATGGAGCCGAAAATCTACAAATCGATCCAGACTCGATAGTAAGAAAAACCAACAAGCTCATACCGGTAAGAAATACTCTCCTGAACACAGAACTAAAGCAAAAAAACCCTGGTTCCAGTTACAAGGGCAGAGGCACGCGAAGGCACTGCTTTTTGGGTATTCACGTAAATTTACTTCCGGGATATTGAAGTTAAAACGGAAAAACATAAGGATCTCAACAAGGATCTTAACACCCTGGTGCGCAGGTTCAGTATAAAAGAGGATAAAACGCCCATGCATATCCTTTGTGAATGTGAACTCCTCATTCACAGGAGAAACCATGTTTTTTTTTTATTGAAACTGACACGGATGGCTACATCACCTAATGAACCAGTTTTTCTGGTACCAGTGATGTCAG
>WYDE02012121.1:0-13054 GCA_009867175.2 Adela reaumurella | reverse complement strand
GTGCGCATACCAGGTCTCGAACCCACGACCTCTCGAGTAAGAGGCGTGCGCTCACCAACTAGGCTACTCCGCAACCACTGTGAAATCTTCGAATTTTTTTTTATTTCACGTAGATATTATTTTGAACGACTTTTTCAATCTTCTATGGTGTAGTGTAAATTAATGTAAGTTACCGAGTTAGTGCCAAGCTCATGTGGCAGTGGGCTGGGCACGTGAGCCACAGGGATGACGGCCGTTAAAGCACGCGCGTCCTACACTGGCGACCTTGGACAGGTAAGCGAAGTGTGGGAAGACCACCCGCCAGATGGGACGAAGACATCCGGTACGAAGCGGGCAAACGATGGTTTCGTGTTGCCGAGTGCCGGGCAGGGTTGGAAACAAATTGGAGAGGAGTTTGTCCAGCAGTGGACTGTTAAACGCTGACGATGATGATGATGACCTAGTTATTAATTTTCACTCGTACGTTTATGAGCGCTTTTGATGGATTTTAAATATATGTTTTATTGTATGAGCGATAAATTTACATTCAGTCTTATTTACTGAATGATGTACGATTGAAGTATCTTTTTTTTATGGAAACCGACACAGATGGCTACTCACCTAATGGTAACAGTGATGTCAGCCTAATACACCTTAATGAATTTAGGTAGAAGCCATGTAAGCGCCATATCATGCCAGGTGTCATGTATCTTGTGGAGTCCTGTTTATGTATTAAATAAATAATAAATAAATGTAGACTTTATCTGCTCAGCAGAAGGCGGACTTATAGCCGGAGGAAATCTCTTCCAGTCAACCCTTATACACTACAACACATTCGTATTTTTAGCGTATAGGTTTCCTCATAGTGTTTTCCTTCACCGGGATGCATTGTAATTTTGCACAAAATATTTAAACCGAGATTTTATAATCCGGAAAAATTGTGCGAATACCAGGTATCGAACCCACGACCTCTCGAGTAAGAAACGTGCGCTCACCAACTAGGCTACTCCGCAACCCACTGTATTAATTCTGCCGAGAAAAGTAACGCTGGCGTGTATCTTAGTTCTTTCCTTTTCTTACCCATTGTCAATCAACTTGAGGATAAGAACATACATACATTAGTGCAATCCAAACCCTTAAACATATATTTTTTTGCAATACATTATGTTTAATTTATGTGCGTTAATTCTGGCTTCAGTAATCTTCTGTGTGTTCGTTCTATCTTTATAGAATGCTTGGCGTATTGTCCTCTCTTTACCCGACTACTTTCCTGTCCATTTATTTCCTCGCTTCACCATTAATTCCGTAAGGCCCCATGAAATATTCATGTGCGAGTGCACGTTTGACGTAGGTACAAATGCAAAAGCGGCTAGTCACGTAAACGCGGATCCTCAACGATTTGAGAATACATTCATCACTTATCAAATCACAATGGAGAACGAAACAATAGTGTTAACACACCTCTGCTCTGTGCACCTACATAATTATGTATGATAGCTAGAAACTATACCACTACACTCATGGCATCACAGAAGACTTAACCTCGACAATGGCAAACGTACATACAGTACATTGTTTGCTACATAGGAAATTCGCTTTGTGCTAGCGCCGACTTATGTTCTCTGTATTCATAAGGCGTTGTTATATATATAGAATAACGAAAAACAATTTGATTTTTTTTTAAATTTAGTTCACACCCATCGATGACAGATGAGCTTGATGATGTGAAGCAGGCAAAACCCTTTAATAGTATACAGCACATGTCTGAGGTAGTTTATAATGTTTTCATGCGATGAATGATGGGTATATGAACGACCAATAAAATGTTTGTGCATCACACTTCATTGTCTCCTTGGAGTAACTTGTGTCCTTTTTACGAGGGGAGTCTGCGATCGAAGCGTCACAGACCGTGGTTTGCCGCCCGAAAAATGTGCAAATACGATCGAAAAGCAACGATCCAACCCATTTTATCCGCATTCATTAAACACTAGTCAACAGCCAGATGATTGACACACAAAATTGCACTGTTTTATGCATTAAAACCAGTTTTAATACTTTAACACGAAAAAGACGGATAAGCTTCCACCTCCTAAAAAGCCCGCCAAATTACTCCGAAAAACTATTTGAGTGTGCATGTGCTGCGGCCGCTGCTCAGACGAACTTGCGTCCCTCATCCCTGTCCACCTGTCCGCATTCGCCAAACCCGCCGAACTCTTGCGGAACACGCCTTTGTAGTCGATAGAATAATTCTTCGAACTGCACGATTCTCTAAATCTTTCTTGTGTCGCACCGCAAAGATGTGGAACGGGCTTCCGGGGAAACATTGTTCCATATTCATGTATGAAGTTACTTCGTCACGCCCGCAAAAATCCATACATAAAATCGCATCGCCCATCGTCGCACCGCGTTCAGAATCTATACCCTGTTCGGAAACAATAAAAAAATATATATAGTGTAAGTAAATGGGTTAATTTTTAATTTAACTCGAACGAGCAGTGTCTTGAGCAAATCGAACGTATTCCTTTAATATTTATTGAAGCAATTACATTACGGCAATAATGGTTTATGTAGCGCCAATGCATTTAACTGTACGTCCGTCAGTTCGTCAATCATATACGTAGCGTTTTAAATAACGTATTATACACTTTATATTACGAGTCAGTTCCATCCAGGTTTGCATGTTGATAGTTTATATAAGGTATAGTGAACAATATCTGATATTGTTTGAGAATTCGTTTGGATCGACGTTTATAGATGGCGCCAGGTTTCTCTCGCGACTTCTTCTAAGTTTAGATGTAGGTAGAGTTTGACTTTTTGAAAAGATGGATTTTGAAATATTGGATACTGTGTGGGGCCGGTACTTAAAAGAATAGCCCCATTGACTCTCTTCCCATGCATGTCGTAAAAGGCGACTGAGGGATAAGGACAAGATGCTTTGCGAAAGGGTGACAGGCTCGCCATCTCTCACTTTGCCACGGTACTTGCACCGCCACCGAGTCGTGCAGTAGGTGTGTCTTCGTGCCTTACATGCTGCTTGATAGAACTTGTGCTAAATTACTGCTGACACTCCGGTGAAGATCATAGAACATCGTGTGGAAACCCACTTCCAAATCAGTTGGTCACCGTGGAAGTGTATGACTAAATCCTCTCGTATCATGTAAATCAGAGAGGCCTGTATGCAGCAGTTGGGGCTAATAAAATTTCTGCAAAGGAAGGAAATAAAGATGTAGTTAGAGTTTGACTCAATCAATCAAATCAATCAATGTATTTATTTTCCATAGGTACGACAGTACACTCAGATTCGTCATTAGATTTAGATTATATATAGGATCACAATCCACAATCAAAGAAAAGTTTAAAGGAAGTTTGTTGAAAGGAAGGAAGTTGAAGGTTGAAAGGATTGTTATTTAATGTAAAACGAAACAACATTATGTATACATTTCGTTGTGAATGGATCTGAAACTGCGGGGATTTCAGGAAGCTCTATGAAGTCGTGACTGATCGCTGGCAATAAACAACAGCTGTTTTCCATGACGCAGCCAGTTGACGTCAACGCGCATACGTCTACAGTAAACTACTCTACATACCTACATACATCAGCATGTGCTTGCTGTAGTTAGTGAGTTTGTGTGTCGCATAAGAAGCGTCACTTTCGTGCACTTGTGCGAAAGTTGCGGGCGCACATATTGGTGGCATTAGCGAACAGAGCAGGGTGTCTACCGTGCTATTATCACATGAGCGAGTGAAGAGACATCGCCACGATTGCAACCAATCAGACTGGCGGTGTCGAGTGATCTCGAGTGAAATCGCATACGATTGGCTGAAATCTCTTCAGTCACTCGAGTGATATTACGCCGGTAGTAGGGCAGGTGATTAGGTGTTGTCGGATGGCGCTGTGCCACTTCGGTTGCAATGATCGGTGGCGTGGCGGAGTCGCACGTAGCTAGCTAGATATCGCTCCGCTCACGACACTGCTTTGTAATGCGTTGAAATATCTTTCGAAATGCATTGATTGAGGCGTACCTCTATCACGTGCGCATGCAACGCAACTACGCCAACTACCTTCTTCACTCGAGCCATTGTCCATTATGATTGTGTAGACTAGGTTTATCTCTAATGTCGTCGTCGATGTCTTCATTGATTTGTTCTGTCAGCGTCGTTGGCTCAGTGGTTGCCGTATTCTGTGTTCGATTACCGAAGTTAAGCACTGCCGAGCGCGGTCAGGACTTGGATGGGTGACAGCTTGACCGTTGGCGCCGGTCGTGGTTCGGATTCCACGTTAAGCCGCCGTAGGCAGTCAAATTGTCAAAACCGTCCATTTTTTCATCGCGCAACATGAAGTAACCAGAAACACTTCAAGCATAAAAATACAGTGAATAGATTTGAAATAGAATAGATTATAAACTCTTTATCAAACAGAATTTTTGAAAATGTTCTAGAAACACAGATAAAAAATTGCAAAAAAAGCTTTGGAAAAAATCTTTCATTCGCAAGATCGCAAGATCTCAGAATTTTTTTGCAGTCATTTAAAAGATATTTTAATGTATTCAACTCTTTATCGCGTACATTTTCCGTAGAGCATTTGCTTTTCGAGAAATTTAAGGAAAACTGGGAAAAATTATCAAAACGCACACGCGCGACCGCTGCGCACTTTAGCCTTGTTTTTATTGGTCAGTGAGCGCGACATGGTGGCATTTGGTGGCTAGGTGCCGACGGGCCCTTAACGCAATCAACACGGCCAGTCTGATTGCTTGAAATCATGCCGTTGTCTCTTCACTCGCTCATGTGATGTTAGCACGGTTACGGCCCTGTACCGGTCGGTACTCGGTAGTAGGTAGTTCATGTTCAGCGTTTAAGCCGCCGTAAGCAGTAATATTGCCAAAATCGTCCAATTTTTTATCGCGAAATAAGTAACCAGAAACACTTGAAAAATAAAAAATAAATATAGAGTCACAGAGTAGAACACAGAAAAAAATAGCCTTAGAAAAAAATTCTTTCTTTCGCAAGATCTCACAATTTTGAGTGACGACTATAATATTTTTTGCAGTATTTTAAAAGATATTTTAATGCATGAAATTCTTTATCGTGTAGTTTTTCCGTAGAGAATTTGCTTTTCGAGAAATTCAAGGAAAACTGGAAAAAAGGATCAAACCGCGCGACCGCCGCGCACGATAGCCTTGTTTTTATTGGTCAGTGGGCTGGGCGCGACATGGTGGCACTGGGTGGCTAGGACTGCTGGACATACGCCTCTCCAATTTGTTTCCAATTCTCCCGGCACTTGGCAACACGAATCCATTCTTCCCCGCGACGTACCAGATGTCGTTGTCCCACCTGGCGGGCGGTCTTTCCACACTTCCCATCCCACACTAAGGTCCGCGTAGCCCTAGGCAGGGATATAGCAGGAAGATATTTCCAAAGGTCCTCCATTATCCACAAACGATTTATTTTTTCTTTATTAGCTACATGCCTGAGTGAGTGACTCTACAGAAAACTTTAAAGAAGACCTTTTTTTTCTAATAAATAAAAATAATATGCCCAAAAAAGTTATAAAAATTAGTAAGGCCTAATATTTACCAGCCATCGAGTATAATAGGTAATAATATATAGTAAGTATATAAGTTCATCTATTTCCATTTTTATTATATAATATATTCAAATTAGTAGGTACCTATCTACTTTTCTGCCAGAAGTTGTTTGTGAAACATGAACAGAAAATTTCCACCAAAATTCAATTTTGCACGGATGGACAGACATTATACCTTTTTTTTCCTTTTTGCAGCCATTTTATTCGCCCCACTGCTGGGTACAGGCATCTCTCATTTACATGATTTTAGTCATACACTTACACGGTGACAAACCGGCTTGGAAGTGGGTTTCCTCACGATGTTTTCCTTCACCGTAGTGTCAGCGGCATTTAGCACAAATTCTAAAGTAAATATTGTGCTCCCAGTGGGTATCGAACCCGCGCCTCCCGCTTGAGAGGCGTACTCTTGCCCGCTCGGCTAATCTGACATTTATACCTATTAATATAATAATCACGGTAAAATTCCGGTTGACGACAGGCGGCGTAGGTAGGTAGGGCCTTAGGGCCGGGTGAGGGCCTCTTGTAGCATAAGGTAGACGTAAAACCTTGAACACCACTAGACGTGTGTGCCCTGCGAAACTCAAACAATGGGCCCTCGCCTCGTCTTCAAAGCCGCGGCTCGGATTCGATGGCCACCTGGCCACCTGTCGACAATGTGTTCCGCCACCTGTCTCCATCGGCGAGGGCGGATACAATCACGCCGGCAGAGATAGGGGCTGGTTGGCGCTTGCCACTTAATATACGAAGGCTCATAAGTATGTATAACATATAACATATCGACTTGATTCCGAACGGAATCTAAACTACAATATAAATTAAATAAATTCTGTACAGCAGAAGTTGGGATTTTTTGTCATCCGGCAATGGTTGGCAGCCAACCCGGTGTACACTATGTTTCATCACAATATTTTCTGGCAGCAGTTATTTCAATGAGATAGAAAGGCACCGATCTTTATTGGTATAAAAAGAAAGCCAGATCTGAATCCGAGACCCACGGCCACGGGTAAGTAGACCGCTGCATGAAAGGCAGTAAGTAAGTTAGTTACCTATAGTAGAAATTTTATTTAGTAAGTAGACGGCAAAGATTTTGATAATCTTTGGTAGACGGTATAAGGAACGCTTAGTACGTTACTTATACGAGTACCAGCAAGTGTCATACATAATAATGTCCATGAGTTGTAATTTCCAAGAAGCCGAAGTAAAGATAAAATTATGTTTTCGTTTCCCCACAACATGCGCCTCTGTTGCGTGCCTGCGACCAAGGCATTTACCGCGTCTGCGCAGCTATGTCAATAGGAAAAGTGATTAAGCCGGTGTACGAAAACACTTTTGTCGAAATAAAATGAAATAGGTAATGTAATAAATAGGTAAGTACAAGACGCAAGAAGACCACACACAACACAACACGGCACTCCGCTCCATTTTTTCGTGAAGAATTAAGAACAAGTTATCAAGGGTTTTGCCATAGCCCTTTATCACTGTCTCCCTCTCCGCAGAGGGAGACAGTGATAGAGGGCTATGGTTTTGCCTTTTGAAGGGAAGCAAACTAATAGAGGTAATTAAATCGCAAAAGATCTTGAAAGATTTACCTAAAATGATCAGGGGTAGTATTATAATATTTTTGTAGTATAGGTGGGGACGCCTGGTCAAACGAAGATTTAAGTACAGAAACTCCGGACAAATCCCATTTCCATTTGGGTAAATGGAATGTTTTTGTGTCCAGCTTAATGCTGTGAGAATTGTGAGAGTAGCACATAGGTACCTACATTTAATCACATCGTGATCATCATTTGAAAAGCTAAAGGACGCTCAGCCAAGTGGTTGAACCAAACGTTTAACCATAGGGCGGAAGGTCACTTAGCCATTTGGACATAGCAGGTGCTGTATTGATACATGAAATTGTATTTATTATATGTGAATTTAAACAAGACGAAAGTAATGGTTCTGGAGAGGAATTAAATGATGACAGAATGAAATGTAATGATCGGGGATGAGTGGCTGGAGCAAGTGAACGAATTTGTATATCTGTGGAATATGTTCACACGGGATAGAAAATGTGAAGAAGATGTAGAAAAGAGAGTGAAAGTCGAAAATTAAGTGAATGCACGCTATTATGAGCAGCTAAAGTAAGTCCAATAGGGCGCGTTTGGCTGTCCATAGTGGAGTGCTGGCCCCTACACTGACGTACGGGGGTGAAAATTGGGTGTTGCAGACGAAGCACGAAGGCAGGATACATGCTGTGGAAATGCGCGCGCTGAGGAGTATGTGTGGAGTCACAATGAAAGAAATTGTGAAGTGAGAGAGCGTTGTGGTCTGAAAGAAGATATAGTGACAAAAGGATTGAGAAAGGAATGCTTCCGTGGTTCGGTCATGTTGGAAAAATGGATAATAGAAGACTAACGAAATACATTTATCGAGCGAATGTGAGTGGAAGAGTCGGGAAGGGTCGCGCTAGACACACGTACCTAGAACAGATCGAGCATGTGTTCCAAAAGGGGCAAGTGCACAGTCCCCGTAACCGACGAGCTTGTATAAAGAAGATTATCAGAGTGCAAGAAGCGGTAGAGGTCTGTCAGGATTGAAGCATCTCGTCCTACCCCACTGGGAAACAGGCGTGACGCTATGCATGCATGAAATTGTAATGTACTGATGTTTTGCGGAAAGTAAAATTACGCCCCGACATGTTACTGGTCAGACATGGCTACTCCCTAGAGTGTACCCTACATCTACTCTCCGATTTTTTTATGTATTTGTTGTAGATACATCTAGACCGCTAGACCCGTACAAATTATCCCGTTTGAAAAGAATTGTTAAATGGGTAGCGTGAGATTTTCGGTAATTTTAGATGTCTCGTCGGGAGTCGGGCGGGAGTCGGGAGAGAGTCGGGCGGGCGAGAAGCGAGAGCACTCGGCAAGTAGGTCGCTTGGAGCGCTTCCAAAATGATAAAACCCTCCTTTGACACAAGGTGTTATGCGTATTATAGCAACACTATTATTGTGTCATTTAGAATAAGAGTCTTTATTTTAATTTCTTTCAGTCTACGAGTTCAGTATCCGACAAAACATCTACGGAATGTCAGTGGATTTGTGTGACCGCATAATGATCAACGTTTCGACCGCTGTGTCACGGTTTTCATCAGGAACCGCCATGTGAAATTGAAATAAAGAATGCGCATTGTAATACTCCGTACTTTGGCGATACCGTAGTTTATGACAGCGGAATTTGATGTAGATAAAGTAGGACGGAACGTGCAAAAGTTGCAGATCGCTATTGTTACTTTCAAATTGTTTTCACTATAATTTTTAATGTTGGTAAAAAATTTAGGAAGAAGTTAAATACTTTCTGTATACGTTAAGGAGAATATAATAAATAATTGGTGTCCCAGAAACCATTGCCTCATTTATTTTAGGAATAATAATAATTAAATTGTGTTAATTTTCAGTTTATCCATGGCGCCAAAAACTACCGCAATTTCACATGAACAAAAGATCTAAAATCAAATGAACGAATTTGAAATTACTATAACATGGCTTTCGAATAAAATTCATTTTAATTTCAAATTGCGCTTAAATCCACAGGTAATTAATTCTGAAATTCTGGTTTTAAAAATCTCCAATTTCACCTATGAAATTATGACCTATTATATATTATTGATTATAACCTATTATTATGAATCATCCCTCTTATGAGCTAAATAATATCGCAGTTTCTACGGGACATGTCTAACAAGATGTTCGGTACATAAGCATAGCTAGTTCAGAAAATAATAATTTAAGCGTCTGAGCGTGCGTCACACGGGGCGCCTACCAAACTTGCGTTTGGGGTTATTCTTATATGAAATAAACGAAAAACCAAACAAAAATGTTATAAGGTTTTTTTTTTGGTCTTCGTTTATTATAACTTAATTTCGTTAACTATAAATAGTTGTCGATCAAGAATATCCTCAAACGCCTACAAAAGCAGCGGTTAGAAGCCTCCAGTGACTCTTAATGCGACAAGCTGGCTGCCAGCCCTGGTACTTCGTAGCAAGCTTAGCAACTAGCGAAGTAGCAAGCTCTTGCTTGCGGCCGGCCGGTTCTACAGCGCGCTTCAAAATAAGCCTAGTGCAAAGAATATAATACCTCTTCTAGCTTAGTGTGACAGCAGCTTGCATTGCTTTAGTGTTATGTACGCTGTACGAGTACCACAACTTGTTTACAATCAATGTTGTAGGTACCTGATGCAATTCGTGGTGTACCTGTTCCATCCGATGGTATTGTCAGATTGAACAATAGATCGATCCAATAGCGTGAAGACGCGCCTCCTAGCGCAATGGACAAAAAAAGTATTTCCATTGTTCTACACAATAAGTATCGAAGAGTCATGGTGAAGAGCGTAGAAATCAGTTCTCTTCGGTGCCGAGTAAAAACACCATGAGAATGTTAGAATCTTAACAAAACAAGGTACCCGTACCTTCTCAGTCAGATTTCTCTCTCTCTCAGTCAAGCAAGAATTTCTAAAATATAGTCCGACATAGATCTTTTTGGGCGTGGAATTTCGACTGAACTAAAAGGTCGCCATACTGAACTAATACTAAACTAAACGTTATGTAAGCAATGACGCGATAGTGTCGCCCCCAACCACGTGCAAAATCATCTATGTCGAACTATACATTGTAGAGAAGAACCTTTAAGGTCGTGACAAACGCAGATTGTACTCATCTCAAGAAGGCGCATAAATAAAACATGAAATAATTAATAATAAATATTTCAAGAAGTATAATGAAAATTCTGAAAAGCGAATTTATCAGTAGGTGATCTATCTGTAACGTGAGATGTTGTATGTTAGTCTGTGCCACTCCGATTGAGCTATAATTACCAAAATATTACGAATTTCTTATTCGTTCTAAATTATAGCTCTATATCAATCAAGCTTTTATAAGATGCAGTCATAATTTTCTAGCTCGTTTTCTCGCTCATCCAAAAAAAAATTTTATTTGGCTGTGTCCATCATGTTGAGTCGACTTGCATTCCGTCCCCGTTTCCGGATTGCTGAACGTGATCCTCTCTAAGACCTCCCACAAAATTATGATCCAGCCACTGCCAGCCAAATTTTCAAGTTAAGGTTCTAAAGTACCTATATCCTCAAAGGTACAAAATACAAATGTACACACGACAAGTCTCATTCTGACGTCCGAAGAACCTTATCAAATTTAACCTTGCTCGTTCCAAGCACATGTTCTAAAGAATAATCCTCAGATGTTAGAATTGAAACTTGTCGACTGTACATTACAGTCCTATTATCTGAAAGCTTTACCTTAAAGTGATGCACCACAACCCCAGTGGGTACACCACATTTTTATGATATATAAGAGTGGGAGAAAGGTCCAAGAGTTACCGTAATCAAATACCTTAAAGTGATGCACCACTACCCCAGTGGATACACGGCATTTTTGCGATACATTTGACAGGGAGAAAGGTCCAAGCGTTACCATAATAAGCACATACCACTACCTGGGTCGTGGGTACACGCCATTTTTACGATACATTTGATAGGGAGAAAGGTCCAAGCGTTACCGTAAGCAAATACCTTGCGTTACAATTTTTATATTGTTAAGTAACGCTGCAGTCGATGCACCAGATAATTAACTTTGACAAATACAAAGAAAAATAACTCTCCAACGTGTTGTCCGAAGCGGGACTCGAACCCGCGTCCTTGAGTATAGCCTTCAATGCTCTAACCAACTGAGCTACCCGGACTACTCATTGCTTTACGAAATTTGTCTTCATATCATTCTTCGTTAAAGCATCTGATAGTTCCGCTTCGACCTGCTAGATGGCGTTATTTCACTTTTCTTGCATCGACTGCAGCGTTACTTCACAATATAAAAATTTTATGAAAATAATTAGTCTTACCTTGTGATGATGATGTGATATCAGATGATGGTGATGGTGGAACTTGGGCGTGTGATAGTTCTGATGATACCACGAGCACAGCTTGAAGATGTGACTCAGCGCCGGGAAGATGAATAGCACAAACTTGAGGACTATCTTCTTAGCTGCTCCAACTCCTATGATGAGGGGCAGCACAAAGAACAGCTTCAGCTTGATCAGCTTCACCACCAGCAGGATAGCGAGACCGGCCATGAGCAGTTTCTTCTGGAAGTATTTTTCTGTAAACACAAATTGTTTTATTTTTATTTCTTTATTGTAAGCGCGACATATGACCCCGAGCCACCCAGGAGATGACTAACGACACAAAGGACATTCGGTTTTAGCGGGGGTTACGAATGCCATGCCGGCCTGACAGGTGCCTATTCACGCCCCTCATGAAGAACTCGAGACTGTACATGGAGGGAAATATGTGGGCGGGGAGAGCGTTCCAGAGTCTAACGTTCTATGGATGAAAAATCTACACGACCGATTGTTAATCATTCACGGTAAGTCCATCGTGTAGGGATGCAATCCCTGCCCAGTACGCGTAGTGCGAAGGTGAAAAGGGGAAGGCGGGATTGCGTTAAACAGCTCCTCCGAGCACTCCCCGTGGAATATGCGATAGAGCACACTTAGGGAGCCGACATCCCTACGAAGTTGGAGTGGTGCTAGATCACGACTTCAGGGTCGTCCACTGACTAGTCGCACGGCGCGACGCTGTATCGAGTCCAGCGGCGTAAGTTGATATTTGGCTGAGCGATCACACAGGTGCGAGCAGTACTCCAGGCAGGATGTATATAACCTGCGATTTATACAGAAGCAGCCTTTGGCCCGGCGTGATGTACCGTCGCACCTTATTAAGTACGCCCATCTTTTTAGAAGCCAGCCTGACTTTACCATTGATCTGGCGCCGGAAGAAGGTCATACGACAGTTCGACTCCTTGTGCCTTGGAAGGGACTGGTGTAAACACAGTTCTCTTCGCACTGAACAAACTTCGGAATAATCAGATAAATAACGCCAAGCTTTAATGTTTATCAGATTGTCCCGACGTTTCGAACAGAGCGTCCGTTCATGGTTACGGAGACATCCGCTCGCCACGAGAGCGGCGAACGTACTGACAACAGCTATGGCCGCATTCTAGAACGCAGATTGATTATAGTCGTGCGTGCGTGCAGGTGGCGAGACGTCATCTGTGTTATCTGCGTTACGTAAATCAGCAGAGAGGCAGTATCCACTGGTTCGCTAAGCACTTCTTTAATCTGCACATAACCTACCCCCACCCAATATCATAGTTTTCAAATAACTTTTTAATTGTAGTCATTGTGCTGAAAAATGATTTGCACAAGCACGCGTACTACGTATTCGCGTGCTTGTGCAAAATATTTTTCAGCGCAATGACGACAATTAAAAAGTTATTTGAAAACTAAGATATATGGTTGGGGTAGGTTATGTTCAGGTGGTCGCAGTCCTCTTAATTGATATAGCAATTAGTTCTACTTAGAGCATTACAATTACACCTATTGGGAAATATAACCATGACATGGGTGGTGTTATAAATATAAGATATAAATTAACTTG
>WYDE02012010.1:0-13055 GCA_009867175.2 Adela reaumurella | reverse complement strand
TGCAGGTCGTGACTTGTTTTCCTTGGGTTCAACTTGCTATTTCGAAGCAAAAAACTATCATCTCTTGGCGTCGTCTTTCTCTTTCTTCCACAGTTGCCCGATCTCTTCACTTCAGCTGATCCCATGTCCCTTTTACGCTTTAAAATCTTGCTGACTGCTCCTTGACTCACTCCACACTCCCTAGCAATGTCTCTTTGTGACATAGCTGTGTGTTCACTCAATGTGACAATCTTTTCACGTTTCCTTGGCGTGATATCCATAATGAAAGTTCGACTAGACAAACTCACTAAATACTGAATATACACTTTTAATGATAAAACATTGAAAACTTGGATTAAAATTTCCGAACAACAACTTCTTATAACAAGCGGATAATTATAGGTTATGTTTTTAATGCTTTGACATCTGTCAAGTGACATTACAGTGTTGCAATATGCAAAAAATGTAAAAAATCAGGATGATTCCATTAATTTGCACAATACTGTACATAGTAAATGATCGACAATAACTATCTGACGATACTAATCAGAATGATTATAAGCATAACTACATAATTTTTACTACAATCTCAGATTTCTATGTCTAAACGACCGCCGAGAAGGCCTACGACTTTTTTAACAACAAGTGGCTTAAATATAATGACGTAGTATATTTTGAAAATCTGCTTAAGAAGCCCTTTCATTTGATATCCCACGCGATAGGTTTCAGAGAAAATAAAAATTCATACAAAATTCCATACTGCACGCACGTCACTGGGCTGAGCTCAGTGACGTCACTATGTCAGCGAAGCGTGCGGGAGGCGGCATTCCATCGCCAGAACCTGTCGCTATTTGAACGCTTTAAATTTCTTCACTTTGAATTGCTCTAACCGAAAACTTGAATGATCTTATGAATTCATCTTATGTATACTATATGAAACAGAAAATTCATAAAACTTCGACAATTTATTCGACCCAGTCAGGATTTTAACTTGGTTAACGCTGGCAGCTATAGCCGGAGACCCAGGTTCAAATCCTGGCTGAGTTGAATAATTTTTCGAAGTTTTATGAATTTTTCTGTTTCATATAGTATATAATATTGTATAAGCGACATGCATGCTTAGAACGGAAAACAAAAATAAAAAATTACATAAATCTTCTTGAAATTTGTTCTAAATGTTAGCTCAATTGAATGACACAGGCTGACATCATAATCTCATATTAAATTATTTAAAGTTTTATTTACGCGCCTTCTTAAGATGAAAGAAATCAGGTCTTAACCTGCTCTTAAGGGTCGCGCGTTTTGATACTTTTTTTTCAGTTTTCCTTAATTTTCTCGAAAAGCAAATGCTCAACGGATAAACTACACGATAAAGAATGTAATACATTAATTTATTTTTTTTTAATTACTGCAAAAAATATGACAGTTGTCACTTAAAATTCTTAGATCCTGCGAATGACAGATTTATTTCTAAAGCTATTTTTGCAATTTTATTCTGTGCTTCTAGAAGATTTTCGAAAAATTTTCATTTATAATGTAAGCTTCTCTATTCACTGTAATTGTTTATGCTTCAATTGTTTCTGGTTACTTCTTATTTCGCGATGAAAAATTGGACGATTTTGACAATATGACTGCCTACGGCGGCTTAAGTTATCCGCGAATAAAGATGACGACAGACAGACAAACATTATTCTAATACATATTTTTATTTTATTCATTATTTAAGGGACTTGGATCACTTTCTGAACATATTTCCCCATTGGAGCACGAAAACCTATTTAAACACACAATTTCACATTACAAATAAACAATAATAGTAAACCAGTATCAATCTTATCACATTTTTCTAACTGTATGAAAACTTTAAAAACAGACAAATTCGTCGCTTTTCTTCATAATTAGTAGAGATAATTTTCGTTGGCTATGGTAATGCGACTACAGAGACCGTAGTGCGAATAAGGGAAGCTAAATAACTAAGCGGGTTGGGGGTGGGGCGGAGTGGCGGGGTGGCGGGGGTGGAGAGGAGAAGATCGGCTTTACTTGCAGAGTCGCATCACGCGTCCAATCAATCGTGCACGTCGATAAACTTGTAATCGCACCGACTTTATTGCGGAGAACACCGCCATAACTTTTCCTAGACGCGGCGTGTTTCATCTAAAAGGCGAGCTTAGACAGCCACCGTAGATGCGCTTCCGTACACCAACCTACCTAATACAGGTAATCCTATATACCAAGAAATATGCGAGCGAGACTACAACATTACATGCCTAAACTCATACACGATCTCTGGTGTTCATTAATTTTTGTTTTAATTAACAAGCTCCAGGCTTTCAGAGAACGTTAAGAGTAAATTTCGAAAGGCATACATATTTTAACGAATTCGCATGTTAAACAAAAATTTGGCTTTAGCATAGGCCGAGAAAATTACCTGCGACGGCGAGTTCAAATGAAAAACTTTATGAAATCTGAATTTTAATAATCGCACCGACGCGACGCCGGAAAATCCTAAATTCGAGCGAAAGCCATACCGAGGTCGGTTCGTATCGGCTCTATATGCATTAATTTCCATTTCAAAAGAGATTCACCGAGCGGCGGCGGCGGCGGCCGGGTCGATATCCTTTATCAAACGTTTTTGAAATTACCGTTCCGTAGCAGCTGAAAGCGTTAATGAATGAATGGAAGTCGCCCCCAGGACCACCGCGCGCCCCGAGCCCCGTCGCCCACCCTTACATACATACGAGTATCTACACACAAGTTGGCGTTGTTACGTTCGATCGAATACGTTGAAGGGGGCCCCCTAGTGATAGACTATTCCGAACAAGTCGGTTGGTGTTGGTGGAAATGTTTTAAATTGAGTGGCGCGGATGCCGCCGCTCGCGCAGTCACAGCACAACGCTCGCGGAGCATTTGCTGAAATAGCAATAAACGTATCTGCTTACTCGTTAGAGAGATTCGCATAACAAGAAAAAGTCTAAGCATGCATATTCATGTCGTATTACGGTGCAAACAGCGTTCAAATTAAAATACAGTGGTCACAACATACAAATGTGGTTTGGGGGTGTGGCTTCAGGTGCTCGCATGCATTCACTCGCGGTCAGTTGTAGCGAGCGTGAAAGAGAAGTGGAGTGTGGGGGAGGAGCATAATGGCCACATTTGTAAGTTGTGACTAGTGTACCTTTGCTGTAACGCGCAAGTTAGCAGTCGGTTACGCCGCCCGGTTCGGTTTGCTGCTGCGGGGTTCAGTGAGTGACTACACAGCAGGTAAGAACATCGAGCACACACTCATATACTTGTCACAAGTCACATGAACCTGAAGGCAATTCAATATTTTTTTTTAAAGTTACATTACATACGCCATTTAAAAGAAACAAAAGATTACTGGGTACTTCTATCACTTTTACGGTTCCGTACCCAAATCGTGACAACGTGAATCTATTACTAAGCATGCGCCTCCTGTCCGTCCGTCTGTCTGTCATAGAGCTATACCTTTTTAACGGTAATAGGTAGAAACTTGAAAATTTCACAGAGTGTATTACTATGGCCGCTATAATAACAAATAATACATATCTTTGTTTTTTTGTGCGCGAGTCCGACTCGCACTAAGCCAATTTTTAGTTTACTCGTACGTACCATACGAGTATGTTGACGAGTGACTATGTACTCTAACACATCTTGTAAAGCACTGCCCAATTTTTTTTTTAAGAAAACGTTGCATATAAATCCTAAAATTACCTTGCTTCAACCAAATCAAAACTCTTACACGATAAACTGAAGCTCGCAACTGACAACAAATATCGAATAAGAAGCGTCCATATCTCAGTAGTACAACGCGGTATTCGCTTACAGAAGTTAAGTGCTGCCGTGCGCGGTCAGTTATTGGATGGGTGATCGCTTGACCGTTGCTGCTGGCGGCGGTTCGGATTTCAAGTAAAGCAGTAGAACAAAAGTTGTTCGACATTGCTCCGAAAATTATCCAGTTGAAGTGGCAGTGGGCATGATGTGTCCAGATACACATTCAATCAACAGAGCAGCCAATCGCAGGGGCAGACAAGTGCACGAAAGGAGCCCACCAGACAGCTAGAAGAAGAACTGCCAAGAAAATTCAGGGCTACGGGTATCAGGCTACGCCAGGCGCGGATTGACGGGAGTGGAGGAGTATCGCGAAGCCTGTTACGACAAGACTGGCTTACATCTACTTTATTAAGTCAGAATGGCTTATTTGTACTTAATGAAAATTAAAATAGCAGTCGCCCGCCACACGGCTGCATTGTAGAGTGTAAACTAAGAGTTTAAAATGTCCAAAATAAGCTATTGCTTGAAGAAAGTGCGTCAAGATTCCTATATTTGAATATTTATAAAATGTAAAGCTGCTCATAATAAACGAGATCCCTCAAAGTAAATGAACGTACTGAAGCGAAGTTGATCCGCTTTCAAAGAGCGTCCACTCACCGCACCGGTGGCGGTGGCGCGGCGAGGCGCGGAGCGGTGTCGGCGGCAAAAGATGTTGCGGAGCATCTTAATTTTCGCAGAATAATATTTCAATAAGATCGTAGACGAGTACAATTAGCTACAAGCTGCCCCGGTATTAAATCACACAACATCGCCCCGGATCGCTACAACTCAGTATAATGCCCGCTTCTCTCTCCTCTGTTCTCTTCTTTCCGTATTAATTGCGCCCCTCTTAAATGAAGCGGGAGCCCGCAATGCGAGAGGAATAAAAGGACTGAGAAATGATTCAGTGTCTCATTTAAATGTAGTCTTTCGGCATCCGCAATAACGCAAAGGGGCAGCGCGGCCGCGGAAGCGGAAGACGGCGCCACGAAAAAGGAACGCACAGATATTTGAATTAGCGTCGCCGCTGAAAAAGTGCACTAACAACATTACTCGAGGAGAACAATGAGAGGGCACGGCCCGGGGTGAGGTCGCGGAGGGGATCAGACGACGCTGCACAAAAGGAGAGCAGACGACCTGCCTCCCCTCACCCCCGGCCGCCGCCGCCACCGCCGCTGTCGCAGAAGAGCCTCTAATTTGTGTAACAGGCAGCGAGTGTGCACACACACGTCTGTCTAACATCACCTCGTGACGCGAGAGGCCATGAGGACTTGGAATAGTCTTTTCATCGCTTCTCTCGCAGAGTGTCACTTATTCTTATGAACGTGTAGGACAGTGCGTGTACCAAATTATTAATCGCAATGTTTTATTTAGAGAGAAGGTTACTCAATACAGCGTTTACTATGTTCATGATAACTTTAACAAAGTTCATATTTGCTACATGCAAGCGACCGAACACTTATCTCTGTTCACTTATTGTTAGATACTTTGTTCTCTATTGCAAGAATTCATAATGTTAGAAGTTACAACATCACCTCTGGCAGATGATAAATTCCCGCAAACTTGCAAAAGTACCCGGCACCACTACGAGGCGGCGCCAAATTTACAACGCAAAGTTGGCCAACTTGAATTATGTCGTTAAGCTGCAACAAAATCTCTGGCGGCCAACTTTTATGCACGAATAGGTGGAGGGGGCAGGGGGGTTGCGTGAGGGAGGAGGAACGGCGAGGGGCGGTAGACACTGCGCATCCGGCAAATTATATCTGGCGGAGGCAACACTAACGGACGCGAGCGAGCTCATTCGCTGAGTGGAGTCATTTGTGGCGCGCACTCGGCTTACACGAGTAGGAGCCACCTCTCTTGTGGATTCACGTCGGCTCTACGCGCACTCTGTGTACGATATGTTCACATGGGAAGCGTGCGTCCGTATGTCTGCTCCGTTCAAATACTTGGTCGGAACTGGTCGGAAGTGTGCAGTTAACTTCCGCAGCAAGGCCAATTTCCCGAAAGCTCATGCCGCTTTGATAAGGTTCTGGGAGTCCAAAATTTTGCATCCTCCTAATAGAGTGTGCACAATCATACTAATAATCTTATAACTGCGAAAGTGTGTTTGTTGGTTTATTGATTTATTTGTTTGTTAGTTGGTTTGTCCTTTTTCACGCGATAAAAGATCAACGAATCGACGGGTTTTTTTTGCATAGATATAATTTAATTAGTGAAAGTTGGGTATGGCAGACGAAGCACGAAAGAACAATAAATGCTGTGGAAATGCGCGCGTTGAGGTGTATGTGTGGAGTCAAAATTAAAGACAGATTTTTCAAATTGTGAAGTGCTAGAGAGTTGTGGTCTGAAAGAAGATATTGCGACAAGGCTTGAGAAAGGAATGCTTCGGTGGTGTGTTCATGTTGGAAGAATGGATGATAAAGACTAACGAAAGAAATTTTTAGAGCGAATGTGAGTGTAAGAGTCGGGAAGGGTCGCCCTAGACGCACGCACCTAGAGCAGATCGAGCACGTTCTCTAAAAGGTACAAGTGCGCAGTACCCGTAACCGACGAGCATGTAATAAACATATTATGGGAGTGCAAGAAGCGGCAGAGGTGTGTCGAGATCATGGCACGTGGAAATCCGTTGTCTCTGCCTACCCCATTGGAAAACAGGCGTGACGCTATGTGAGTATGTATATAGTTTATGAGCCGTAGAGTGCAATATAATACTTTGTTTTGCTACTGTGTCCGAGTGAATTTCAACGTTGGCGAAGCAGCGGGTGAAATCTAGTCCCTACTATTATAAAATGCAACGTCTGGCGTCCTTAGTAGTCAGTCCAGTCTATCCGTTTATAACTCAAGAATCCCTGGACTGATTTTGATGCGGTTTATTTCTACGTAAAGCTTAATTATTTCCATCACATATAGGCTACTTATTATCACGATAATTAGTATAGGGGGCAAGCAGAGAGCTGAAATATGAGAGCGGAGGGAGTCGCGGTCACAGCTAATTTAGTATAAAGGACATTAAGTACCTATTTACATGTTTGTGGTACACTGATATTTCTATTGTCTTGTAATAGAGTTCCCTCGTTTTCGGTAGAGTTTTCCCGCTTCGACATACGAGGACCTTGTCGCGTCAAGTGCCCGAGGCTAGCAATGTGAAAATATTTTTCACGGATATCAAATAGAACGTGCAGCGGAACGAAAGGCACACGAACAAATAGTTACAGTAAATCAATAAGTAATCGTATTATCCCGACGAACTATAGGCATTGTTCAAATAAATACAATTCGATAACTATACAATCGGATTAAAAGTTCTGCGACAAAATAAACAGTTTAAATTGAATGCATTTAGCATTCCATTACACGACGCATACAGCGCGACGTGTTATAATGAGAGGGAGGGCGTGGGGGCGTGGCGGGGGGATAGGGAGTGATGGGCGTTGGGGGGAATGTAATCAGTACGCCGGACACTGCATAACGAGCCTCCACTAATTTGTCAGCTCACTAATTAATGTTAAATAATGGAAATTATGATTTCAGACCGCGCGCGTATCGAGTTCATAGTGTCTAACTGATGCATTTGAATCCGAAAGCGAGCTCTTTGTTGGTATACACAGTGGATAGAAACTAGGAAGTACTTAGTGAGAGCTAAACAAGAATATCGCTACGGAAGCCGACCCGCCAACTACACAAAAGGAATTGCTAAAGCTCCGAATACACAGAGACACTTTTGTGTATACACTCGATGTATACATCGAGTGTCGGCGTGTATGCAGCGGTGTTTGGTGTAGCTACACTTGTGTCCGTACACAAAGCAGTGTCACGCCGGCCGCCGTGTGGACAGGTCGTGTACGAGTGTCAGTGGCGGTGTACAAGTGTTTCAAACGGGCGCAACTTTTCTCCTACACTTTTATTGATTCAACGACCGATTGGAAGCATACAGGATATTTCAAAATGTCGCTGCGAGTGTGGAGCAAAGACGACACAAATTTACTAATTACAAGAGTGGAAAGTCTTTCAGAGCTATCAAAGTCTTTCTCCTGAAGTAATAGCTTTCCTCATTACTGTATCTTGTTTTTTAATTCAAGGTGAAACTTTCTCCAACAAATATTCAAAGTCATCGGCGGACATTCGAATGAAGTTTTTGTAGAATTCTGGTTCTTCATTTCTCAGTTCTACTAGAAGGTTATTATATGCACCCAGCACCTCCCTTCTCTTTATCCACTCTTTCACCCACACTGATCTTTTTCTGCGTCGACGGCGTCGTCTGATTATCACCCATGACACTACAGCAGCAGCCACAACACGTTCGTCCATGGCGGATAACTCAGCACAAATTTCGGAGTCAGTGTACCGCAACATGTTATGTAGCCATCGTGTATGAAGCACAGCCACAAATATCCTACACTTGATGCGGTACACTAAATGTATATTCCTATACACCGGTATCGTGTAGACACTTCAGACACTTGTGTCACAACAAATGTAAATGTAAGTCTATACGTGTATGCCGACCTTTAAGCATCTGCTGGCCGCGCCACTTTCCAATCTTCCAGGAGTGTGACAATTATCAGTAACAATCTCACGAAAAAAAAATTACAATTAAGAGATTGGGAAATGGTTTTTGTAAATAAAGCTTCCGTTAAATGTCGGTCGTTTAGGATTTTTATGTAAAGTACTTCATCGGTTATACTGATGAGTCAGTTTTTTCGATAGAAACTGAAACATAAATTAAGCTTAAGTACAGGATTTAAAACAGCACAAAAAACGTCGAATTCCTGAAAATAAATTATTACATAAATTCTCATTTTTTTTATTGAAACTGACACGGTTTGGCTACATCACCTACAACGTCCGTGTGTGAGCCCATAACACCGGGTGAACTAGGTGCCATGCTTCCATTTGATCGTGCCGGCTACACTGAACTGGTCGGAAAACACGAACTATTTACACGGTACAATCAAGAATGAGAATGGAATATTAATTAATTTTTAATTGACCGAGCGAGAGCGCGAAGCACGAGCGTCTATTTCACGTCAATTTCAGCTTGGGCAAAAATGTTTATGTATGTTTGTCCGGCGGATGTCCGGCTGTTCTCCTCTACGAGCCGCATTTCTCCACCGATTCTCGTGAAATTTTGTGAGCAGGTTCGATAATTATATGGAATTGTTTTGGCGCTTTAGTATTCGAAAATTGTTCAAAATGGTGACGCGATAGGGGGCTGATGCTGTTTTGTTACCCTTATTAAGACGCAACTTTTTTGTCCGAACATCTTTTTCATCCGATAAACTTCAGGAGGTCGGCGGTGTGAGCAGGTGGAAAATAATGAAAAAAAAAGACAGACATGGGAAGACAGACTCGCTAGGTCTACATCTCACAGAGCCACTGTTAAATAAATGAATTTGACTAAAAAGGAAAATCACTTGTAAAGGTAATCAGTTGAGAAGGAATACACTTCTTCGCAAACTTATGTAAAAAATATACGAGCATAAAATATTTAAAAGCAATAAAAATTCATGTACCTATTAGAGAAAGAATGTATAAACTTTTTTAAATACTATTTCTCCTTCGATTTTTATGTTTACGTTCTGAAAGTTTATAAAATTAATTTTAATTTCAGGACCTATTTACTAGTATCTTATAAACAATTAACACACGAATAACGACAAATCGGGTAGTTTTGACATCATCACAATTCGTTTAAGCCATAACTTTTGCGACATAGGTACTGTAAAATAACGAAATGTTTACAGCTATTTATCTTACGAGGTTTGTGGAACAAAGTTTTAATTGCGAGCGGCGTTACAAATTCCAAGCGCAAATGAATTTATTCGCTAGTCCGAACTATTCGTGCACAAGTTTATCATGTAGATGGTAGATACATACGACCATCGTCAACATATACACACGTGTGCATCTGTACATGTGTACATGTTTATATGCAGCGTCTACATGTTCACATGTGTACATTATATAAATAGGTTGGTAGGTAAAATAACTATGTAGGTACACAGCGAGTGCACACAATGAACTAGAAGGAGTCGCTAGTGGTGCTGCGCTCACTTGATGATGTGCGTGGGTCTGTAGACGTGCAGGAATGTTCGGTTAAGTTAGACATATTATCTGAAATAGTATTTAATTGATATTGAGAAAAGCTGCAATTCTTTATTTTACTAGACATTAAAGTTTATAGAAAATAAAACCCGACTACGTCAAAAAGAAGTGTAAGCAAGAAGAAATAATTTAGAACAACAGCCGCAGTCGCACACGCGAACTGTAAATTTCAGGACGTGCGACGACTCATTTTGTATGAGATTGTTCTTCTTATATATTTTTTGACGTATATAGACTTTTTAGTTGTGTTTGTTTTTTTTTTATGGAAACTGACACGGATTACATCACCTAGTGCACTAGCTTTCTGGTACCAGTGATGTCAGCCTAAACACCTAGGTGAATTATGTGGGTAGGTGTCATGTCAGCGCTTCTCTCAATTCCAGCCGGCTACACTGAACTGGTCGGAAAACACGAACTATGTTTCATAGCCGCTTCGTCCGACCTTCATTCAGTGCGGTTGTACCAACCCGAGCGGGTTAAAAACTAGCACCATGTAAGAAGAGGAAAGGGACCTACAATTTAACGTGGAATCCGAACCACAACCAGTGTCAACGGTCAAGCGATCACCCATCCAAAACCTGACCGCGCTCGGCAGTGCTTAACATCGGTAATCGAATACCGAATATCGCAACAACTGAGCCAACGACGCTGTTAATCACGTGTATCGTCATTGACGTCCCCAACGATCAGCCACTTGACTTTTGTTGCCCGGTCCGGTATCCGCATTACCCACTACTTTAGATGGTACTATGACGGAATTTCGCGTGTGATATTGCCAGCATTTTTGCTGGGCAACTTTTTTTTGTACGAAAACATAATATCCCAATCATACCGTCACGCCCCTTCCCGGAGGAGAAGGCAAAGACAATTGAGCGCCATTTGAAACGTTCCTTCCATACATCTTTTACTTTATCCATCGTCATACACCGCTTCACACATGCTCACCGGTTAAGGATGCTACGAACTTGCCCTTTCCGTAAAAGATACCTAAGTGGACCTTGTACGTTCGCCTTGGTCGATCCCGTTCGAATCTTCCATAGCACAATATCATTCAATTATGTTTCACATTACATAGTTCGTCATACCGGGAGAATGATGCGCACACCGTTCCGAAGGCCTCCTATATAACAACCCAGATGAGAGCTCCTCTCTACCTTCTGGTTTAGATCATGTCTATTCAGGCCCGACGTATAGGTATTCTTCAACTGAGCGTAGCTCATACGACTCGTGGACTTTTATCAAATTAATGAATACAATCCGGTATACGTGGAGGTTTTGAGATAATGCGCCCGCCCCAGCAAATCGATGCAAGTTCCGTCAATGTGATGTGTTTCAGACTTGTGTCCTTTGTGGTCAGCAACGTTTTACATTTGTATAGAGCAAATAGTACAGGCCCAAAGAGTCTCGATGGTCAAACAAATTCCCATCATTTATTTCGTTGTTCTAAATTGTACCTAAGTTTCCTCAGTTTTAGAAAAAAGTTCCCAATCTGTATCTATAAAGAAACTCTGATTTCTGAGACTTCGAAAGATTTACGATTTTTTTAAATAACATTTACCAAATATTGACGTAAATTGTGTGGGTTATGCATACTTTCGGCTCTGTGATATCGGAAACCACACTAAAATATATGTTGGAAGTGTAGGATTGATAAAAACCCTGTAGTATTTTTTATAGTATTGTATTATCGTCATCCACACCGAACCCTCAAGAGGAGACGACCTAAAATAATGTTAGTGCTCGATTTTCTGACAGTGCTTGCACATGACATGGGGGAACACACGAGGTCTATTCTGGGGATTCCGTAAGCATGTTTTCAGGCCTGAGAGCGCTCTTTTTCGGTCGGCTGGCTGTATTTCATATAATGCATTATTAGTGAATAATGCATACATTATTGAACAGAAAATCTGCGTCGATATAATGTGCTAAATTCAGAAAACCACTTTGTATAACTTTTATCATTCGAGGGTTATTCGTCTTGTTTCATTCTTTTTAGTTTTTAATTAGGTAATAATTTATTTTATAGTTAGTTTTTGCGAAGGCGAGGTTTTTGTTCAGTTATTATTACACATGTTCTTACGATTGAGAGTAAAAACGCGAGTCAGCTAGTTTCTGGGGCAGTGGATTTTACAGACTATTACATGCCATCATCCCAGATATGTAGATCATTCAGTGGAGCTAAGATCCCACAAATGGATCAATTCATTGAGTGAATTTTAATCATCGGTCTTTAAGCGGTCTCGAAATTCAAAATCTATGTGGACTTCCTCTTCGCCTCTGCTCCCCTCTCCCACCGGGATGCGTATTTAGTTTGCAATGCTAGTTCAATACGTAACCGCAGGCGGAGCCAAACTGAGTTAGCATTTACCTACGGTAAACACACCTACATAAGAGCTGCTTCAATACGTCTCGGACGGTGACGTACTGCAGTACAATTTCTAGTAGTATAACGGGCTTCCCAATATAGAAATGCTAGTTGAATATATCTCCGCAGGCGCAGGCTGCAATGAACTGAGCTAGAAATTACTAATGAAATAGAGAATTATAAAAGAAATTTAATCAGTAACACAATACATAAATATTTATGTGGTTTACAAAAAAAATAACCCTTGGTTAATATAAATTAACCTAACCTAACGGCACGCGTCGGTGCACTCCATGTCGTTTTCAGTGGCATATTATAGTTAAGTTATGGATAACTGGATAAGTTCACCAATCACTAGAAATCCTACACCAATTCATCACTCGAGCTTGACGAATTGGATGAGGTTTCCTAGTACATTAAGATGCGTATTAACTTAGAAATCCTACTGCAGTACGTCATCGTCTGAGACGTATTGAATCAGCATTTGGGCGTGTTTACCGTTTAGAAATGCTAACTCAGTTCGTCTTAGCTTGTGACTTTATCCCCAGACGCTAGGATTCCGCAACTCATTTTTCAACTACCAACTAAATGACGACTAGCGGCCGCCATATTAGATTAATACTATATTTATTATACACATTTGCATTCGTTTCATTAATATTTTATCTTCATTTTTAGGGTCCCGTCGCCATAAACGAAAAAATGGACCCTTATGGGATCGCTCTGTTGTCTGTCCGTCTGTCTGTCGGTCACACGCAGATATCTCCAGATG
>WYDE02011899.1:0-13056 GCA_009867175.2 Adela reaumurella | reverse complement strand
AGCGGCTATGAAATATAGTTCGTGTTTTCCGTCCAGTTAAGTGTAGCCGGCTGGAATTGAGGGAAGTACTGATATGGCACCTATCTACATAATTCACCACGGTGTTTAGGCTGTCATCACTGGTACCAGAAAACTGGTTCATTAGGTGATGTAGCCTTCCATGTCGGTTTCAATAAAAAAAAAAAAATATTTGGGCACCGATAATGATTAAAATGGGACATGTTAAAAACAAATTAGTTTGTAAATTACGATTTCCCATTAATTTCAACTAAACCCTTAAATTTCCCCTTCATTCTGAATAATATGTAAAATTGTAACGAAAGTCTGTCTCCATTTTCCACATAAAGCTATAGAATGAAGCCATATACGAGTAATATATTTTACGTGGTCGGTATCCTGGGGATGCATTTAATTAAAGCGATTACTCTATGAGCATCCGACAATTTAGTAATAAGGGAATCAGCTTTGCTGTCAGATTGTTGGATTGTGTACCATTACAATCTCCCCGACTTTGTTCACAGAATAGAAGTAATTGAACATTTATTTTAATGAAAAAATTCTGATATAAATAATTTAAGTTGATGAAAACTAAAATCCGACTAGGCAAAAAACCTTAAATAAAAAAAAAACTATTTAAAAAAATATGTTATTAATTACCGATTTAGTTATACAAGGAAGAAATACGCCAGTCTTGTCGTAACAGGCTTTGCAGATTGGACTTTGAAAAAAAATTAGCGAAGTTTTTTGCCAGTTCTATTAGGAAATTTTAAATTGGTGTATGCGAGCTATTGTCACATAGGATTAATCTACAAAATTTCTGCCTGATTGGCCAAACGGTTCAGAGGAGTGGACTTTGAAAAATGTCCACTGAAATTTCTTGCAAGTTCTTATAGGAAGTTAAAAATTGGTGCGTGTTGAGATATTGACATATAGAATGAACCTAGAAAACAAATTAATACATAAATAATTAGAGTTTTAAATGACGCGCACTTTACGAATTCGAATTTTTTTTTCTCAGGTTGGTGTACCAACGACACCTCTTTCCAAGACACTTTTTTGTAGGTAACATGTTTCTGATCTTTATAAGTTCATTAGTAATAATGTTTGGTGCCTGTTACATCTGCCAAGTTTTTGAAAGTCATATCTGATCTGATCATTGATGAAATGCACTATTCTTGAAAATATCCTTCCAAGACGCGGCGATTTAAGTTTTGAGAACACGAAAAAGTCGCAGTGTGCCACATCCGGAGAATATGGTGCCTGTTGGATGGTATTTACGGCGTGTTTAGTTAAATAGTTGGTCACATTGGCGCGCTTTGTGATGTGGAACGTTGCACGGTGCAGAATCCAAGAGTTGTTTTCCCACAATAATTCAGGTCCTTTTCTAAGCTTAGCATCTCTCAAACCCTTCACTACGACCTATACGCGATGGTTAACACACAACATGTTCTTGTATTTTTTATTTTATTTTTTTTATACAAAATGCCACGTGTGGCTGTGCCCAAACTTTCAAAAGAAAATCAGACAGCCAACAACCACTCCTCAAGAAACTGTCCTCAAAGAGGCGCGACTTTGCAAACTTAGGCGAACTTTTAATTAATTAATACTTATTTTACAACTCATATGTGCGTTTAAATTGATGTAATTAATCTATTCATAATTTTTATTTCACATACAATTTTTGTGATTCATTGATTAGCGAGACACTTGGCGCCTCGTGGATTGTTGTGCAGACGACGCCCAAGAGCATACACTTTGTTAAGGGTGCTGCGGATGACCTGACGCTGCAACAGGTACCAATTTACTCTTCCATTGAAGGGTTTATTATATTTTTAATTAAATTTTCTGGATAAGCATATATTTTTTCGGCATAAATGGCAGTGGGCTGGACAGGTGAGCCGCAGGAATGACGGCAGTTGGAGCACGCGCATCCTACACTGGCGACCTTGGACAAGTAAGCTAAGTGTGGTAAGACCAACCGCCAGGTGGGACGTCGACATCAGGTACGTCGCGGATAAACGTTGGATTCGTGCTGTCGAGTGCCGGGAGGGTCGCTAACAAATTGGAGAAGCGTATGTCCAGCAGTTAACGGTTGAACGGTGAGGATGATGACGATGATATTTTTTTTTAGGAAACGATCACGTGGCGATTTTAGTCACCACAATAAATATTCAATTTATTTGTATAAATCTGAAATAAATATTTGTGTAAGTACGGGTGTATCAACGTTACGTTGTATTTATTTCAGTGGAAGGTTCTTGAATTATAATCTCGCAAACTAATAACGATATAACTAAGAACTCAAACAGTTTTTATCTCATTTCAGTACCTATATCTACTTCAAATCTACCACAAATTGTCCCCACGAGCATTATTTTGCTAAAACACGCAAAAAAACTCAGACGGAACACGCAGACACATTACTATTCACAGATACGCATCGCATCGACTCTCTCCTACGAAAGTGCATAATATGAGTGGAATTTACTGGCCAAATACAATGTGTTTTTAAAAATTCCAACACCTTGCTTTTGTTTTGTCTGAAGGTGTCGTCTCTTGAGTGCATTTTTTCATAAAGTAGATGCTATAAATTATACATTTAATAATCTTATTTTCTGCATTTTGATTTCAGGTAGGGACACGACCAATTTTATTGAAGAAATCGCATTATAAAATAATTGGAGAAGCGTATGCCCAACAGTGAATGTTTACACGCTGTTGATGACGAATTTGATATACATATTCGATAGATATCTATCTATTGGAAGCTTTCGGTACAAAAAGGCATGTTGCAATCAGAAGATGTCTTACAACGGGTTTTTTTAAGGTGATGTCAGGAGAAAAGAGAAAGAGATGGAAGAGAGTAAATAAAATATTTTAATAAATCTCTAATGTCTCGCATTGGGAGCCAATATTTTTTCAAGAAAAATATAATACGTATACTGAAGAATATATTTTAGTTTCCGGTACGGGTATAAAAATAAAAATTTCTTTATTCGTCCGATCTAAGTATACACCACTAAACTCCAGTGAAGTTTCTTGTAGAGATAAGAGGGCGCGATCGTATGACGCATTACTCATATTGAGTTGAGGGGTGCCGGAGTTGCGGGGTTGAGCGCTAAAGATATTGAGGAAAAGGCATTTAGATTTCAGAATATATCTTGTGGAGCTTCACCGTCTTTGTGTGGAGCCTCCAACCAACGGGTTTATATGTAATTTTTTGTCTAAGTAGTTTATAACACTCACACATACATAGCGTCACGCCTGTTTCCCAGTGGGATAGGCAGATACAACGGATCTCCAAATGCCACGATCCTGACACACCTTTGCCGCTTATTGCAGTCTCATAATATTCTTGATACATGCTCTTCGGTTACGGGTACTGCCCACTTGACCCTTTTTGAGCACCTGCTCGATCTGTTTTAGGTACGTGCGTCTAGGGTGACCTTCCCCGACTCTTCCACTCAAATTCGCTCCAAAAATATCTTTCGTTATTATTCCTAGTATTCCTTTATCAATCATTGTCACTATATCTTATTTCAGAACACAACGCTCTCGAACTTCACAATTTCTTAATCTGTCTTTCATTATGACTGCACACATACTCCTCAACGCGCGCATTTCCACCGCATCAGTAGTTTATGACAATTGAGTATCATATTTACTTCGTACTTAAGTGTTAATTTTTAAGTTTATCTTATTTTTTTATTAAAATTATCGATATATCTCACATATACCAATACATACATCTCTTTCCGCCACTCACCTAGCAGTTATGAGACCTCAAAGATATTCTGATAGAAAATTCGTAGAATATAGGCATTAATTGTTACCTTTTGCCCTTATTTGTTTATATTTGAGTGCAATAAAAATATACAATAATTTTAATTAAGACAAAGTTTTCTTAACGAGCCGAGCCTTAATCGAAAAGTTGGAATCTTGAAAATCCTTGAACTTACCAGGAATCAAACTCTTACTCAATAACAATCAGGCTGTTCGCCAGGATGTATATATAAATTGTGCTCGTATAAAAATAAATAAGTAGGTACTAGAATAACTAAATTTTCAAAATGGTCGAGTCATCAGAATTCACAAATTAACATTCTCAAATAGAATTACATTAGAAGTTAAACAGCAATAGCAGATATAAAAGCGTACAAACATCCACAATTGGTAATGATTTAGGTGCCCGAGTTCTCGCACTAGATTACTCAGATGAAGATAAATAGTATTTTAATGCCACTAAATGTGCCCCAGACGGAAATCAAATCCCGACTCCGCTCCATTTCGCCCGGTCAACAAGCCGATACTACACCGATTCAAACATTCCGCTTAGAAATCGTATGAAAGCGAACGTTCCTACTCACAATGGACGTATGTCCTGAAAAAATTGTATTATAAATTAAAAGATCTTCCACAAACTATAACTTGTTTTCTCATGTATCCATACGAATACTAAATACTTAATACTTGCATATTATTTATATACACTTAATAAATACAACTGGAAATATAATCGTGGTTTTAATATATAGATGCGAAAGTGGGTTCGTTGGTTTGTCCTTCTTTCACGCGATAACTGTGCAACCAATCGACGTGATTTTTTGCATCGATATAGTTTATGAGCCGAAGAGCGCAAAATATACATGGTTTTTAGACTTTGTCCGCATCGATTTTACAGCCGGCGAAAGCACTGGTGAAATTATATATATAGTACCAAATTGAAGTCTTCGGTCTTTGGTCTGGCAAAGGTCTAAATTTTGGTTCGCGTGTTATTACATATTTTAATTTAGGAAATAAAATTGACAGAGCAATCATCAAAATTGAACCGGGGACCAGTTAGACGACATAAGAAATGTTTTAGAAGACGTGAATTTAAGATAAGCTTAAAATTTCACTCAAGGTCAAATGTCCATTGATTTCAATAAGGTATACCATGTTGGAAACTTGAGAATGTAACCAAAGCGTTAAAAACCAATCAAAATTAAAAATCATTTAGAATTTATCGTTCATTTTCGTGCAGTTCCAGGATTCAGCGTACCTTCGTACTTTTCAAATACATTATTACAAATTATTATTATTATTATATATATATTATTACAAAGTGCTATCCCATATTCACATACCCTGTATAATTCATAATACGAGTAATGCTTGAAATGCAGTATTTTCGCGGTAAATTTCTCTGATATCTGTCTAGTATATTCGTGCTTCGTTTCCCCCACACCACCACACCACCACACCAGACGGAGTGAGATCTCGAGATTCGCGGAACAAATGCAAGAGGGGCTCCTGAATTGTATTACTTTTATTTGTGTTCCTGCAAGTTATTGCTATGAATTACATTTGCGGTGTTTTCGTGCCATTACCTATCTGACAGACGCCATAAATATATTAATGCGATACGCGTAAATCACGGAATGCACTGCGCGGGGAATGTTTGGGAGTGTTTTGTCACATTCGTCTGTCTGGGACTGGGAGCGATCGCTATCTGGGAGAAAAATGTGTCTGCTTACAGGTCCGTCCATCAACTTGTGCAACACCTATACATACGTGATGTGTGCATACTTAGTATACCTTTGTACACTTTATTTCTATCTTTACTAATTTATAAGATAAGCGTTGTTGGTTCAGTGGTTGCGATATACCAGCGTCGTCGGCTCAGTAGTTGCGATATTCAGTATTCGATTACCGAAGTTAATCAATGCCGAGCGCGGTCAGGACTTAGATTGGTGACCCCTTGACCGTTGACGCTGGTCGAGTATTGGATTCCACGTTAAACTGTAGATCCCTTCCCTCTCCTTACACGGTAATAATGTTAAACCCACCCGGGTTGGTACCACCGCACTGAATGAAGGTCTGTCGAAGCGGCTATGAAACATAATTCGTGTTTTCCATCCATTTCAGTGTAGCTGGCTGGAATTGAAGGAAGTGCTGATATGACATCTACCTACATAATTCACTAAGGTGTTTAGGCTGACATCACTGGTACCAGAAAAACAAGGTGCATTATGTGATGTAGCCATGCGTGTCAGTTTCCATAAAAAAAAAACTCCCTAATCGGTTCGGCCGATCGGCCTGAAATGTTATAGGTTTAATGATCTGTATGTCAGTAGCTCTCACTTCATACACCAATTTATCAACTTCCTAGAAGAACTGTTTCAACGTTCACTTATGTATGATTGGCGAAACTGACCGAGCATCGCGAAGCCAGTTACGACAAGACTGGCGTAAAAATACCTTGTAAGCTAGGTTAGGCGCATTAACTAATCTGAGTAGAAAAATGTATGTTTGAAAAATATTTGTCTATCTGTCTGTTTTATCGATTATAACTCAAAAACCGTTTATTTTATCGTGTAACGCTTTTTACAATATTTTTCAGTATCGTCCTGAACGTGCACCTGCCAAATTTCATCACGGCAGCACAATAAAAACTTGCCAAGTGTGATCTTCGTATACCGTGCCCTGCCTTTGAAAGAAAGAAAGGAAACACAAGAGGCTGTGGCAGTTCCAGACCTGCAGCACCTGGTAAAGCTGTGTGGAGGAGGCGCTATACGGCGAGGAAGGAGCGCAGCGGTAGGATGTGGTGGAGAATCTCCGAGAAAGTCTCGACGGAGTAGCGCTCCCGAGTGAAGGTCAGTCGTGTTAGCCCCTCGTTGAGATGGGCTCCTCGCACTCTGCGGAACTCCACCCGTCTTCCTCTCTTTAAATGTTTCATACCTTCCTCTTGCCTTATCTTACGGGAATCTTAAAAATCGTAAACAAGCTGTACGTATCAGCGTCGTTGGCTCAGTGGTTACGTTATTCTTGTATTACCGAAGTTAAGCACTGCCGAGCGCGGTCAGGTCTTGAATGGGTGACCGCTTGACCGATGACGCTGGTCGTGGTTCCGATCCCACGTTAAACTGTAGGTCCCTTCCCTCTCCTTACATGGTGGTAGGGTAAAACTCGCCAGGATTGGTACCACCGCACTGAATGAAGGTCGCTCGAAGCGGCATGCAACATAGTTCGTTTTTTCCGTCCAGTTCAGTCTAGCCGGCTGGAATTGAGGGAAGTGCTGACATTGCACCACCTACATAACTCACCAAGGTGTTTAGGCTGACATCAGTGGTACCAGAAGAACTGGTGCATTAGGTGATGTAGCCATCCGTGTCAGTACCCATAAAAAAAAAGAAAAAAATCACCGATTATTGCAGATTCTAAATTTGTAAGAAATTGAATCCCTATAAAATAAATCGCCGCCGATTGCAGCAGTCAGTCGGAAAGGTAGATTTCATTCGCGGAGGGGTAAGATTCTGTATAATATTTTCTTTCGTGTTTAAAACACAAAACTTCTTATGGGAAGATATAGAACTCGACAAACTCTATTCTACAAAATATAGCATGGTCGTATAAATTGAAAATAACTTTTTTATGATTTAAAAAATAAATTATCGGATATACCTATTTAAATTAATTTATTTAAATTAAATATTGACGAAAGCACTTGTGTTTAAAGTTCGATTGAAATCTGTTGAGAAAATGCAAATCAACAAATTTCGTGTAAAACACTGTAAAACGCCATGTCGCGTCTTTCTGATGCAGGTGTGCCGGATGCACCATATCATGTTATTGCAACCGTTTAGGAGTAACGCTGACTCTACGGGTACAGGTCCCCCGTGCCCCGCAAGCCGCTCACCTCGGCCGCACCCACCCCTGCGCTCAGCAGTCTGTCATCCAGTCGCGAGTAACTAGCACAGCTACCCTTTACTTGTCGCAAATATATTAAAGTAATTAATAATAGTTACTTTAATATATTTGGCCGTGTATCGTTTTGGCCAAAAACCGTATTGCAGATCGCTGATGAGGACATGAGGTACCTAGCCTCATATGTTACATACATACATAACTCAAGCTGAATCCCAACAGTCGGGGTAAGCAGAGAATCGGTGTTGTAGTGCAAGAACTCCGGTAAATTACAGCACAACACCGACCACCACAATTCGCAAGGTATTCGGACAAGATATCAAGCAGCATGTAAGGCACAAAGACCCAAGTACTGCATGACTTGATAGAAACACCGTGCCAAGGTGAGAGGTGGCGAGCCCGTCGCCCTTTAGCACGGCATCTTGTCCTTATCCCTTAATCGGCTTTTACGACATGCCTGGGAAGAGATGCAGTGGGGTCATTCTTTTGAGTACCGAACCCACACGGTTCGGTTCGTCCGGTTCATCTAAAAATACAATTTAATATCCTCGCTATAATATAGCGCACCACTCTAGACACCAACCAAGGTTAGCAAGCCGCTAGTTATATAATACATATTAATTGTACATACGTACGTACATAATTGGGCAGCACAATGAATAATCTATGCGCGTGAACGGAGCAGCCGTGTTTGCGCACAGACAGAAGCACAAACACAACTCACTGTTTACAAACAAACCGCCGACATTATTAATATATAATTGTAAGGATGGTACGTACTAATATTATTAGAAGATGGTACATAATGGTACCAACGCAACGCAACCGACTGACCGGATAAGTATGTAAACACTAAAGGCAGCAGGCGACAGCGAGCGAGCCGAGTTGGTACGCTTAGTCAATATTATTACAATGGATTATCAAATTCGAGGCGATCTTGCTTAATTCAAGTGTTAACTCCAGTTAGCTATACATTTCATATTACATCAGCGTCGTTGGCTCAGTGGTTGCGGTATTCGGTATTGGTATCGGTTAAGCATTGCCGAGCGCGGTCAAGTCTTGGATGGGTGACAACTTGACCGTTGACGATGGTCGTGGTTCGGAGTCCACGTTAAAGTGTAGGTCCCTTCCCTTGCCTCACATGGTGGTAGGGTTAAACCCACCCGGGCTGATACCTCCGCACTGAATGAAGGTCGCTCGAATCGGATTTGAAACATAGTTCGTGTTTTCCGTCCAGGTCAGTGTAGCCGGCGTGAATTGAGGAAAGCGCTGACATGGCACCTACCATAACTCACCAAGGTGTTTAGGCTGACATCACTAGTACCAGAAAACTGATGTAGCCATCCATGTCAGTTTCCATAAAAAAAAATAGCACAGAACGAGAAGATTTTTTTTTATTATCATGTTTGGCTCTCATCGGGGAACCGTGATGCGAGCCTAAGTCACCTTAATCCTTACGGAGTATGGCGCCATTACATGGTACCTACCTTTTCAGTCCGGCTACACTGAACTAGATGAAAAACACGGTTCAGTGCGGTGGTACCGACCCGGTCGGGTTAACCTTACCACCTAGTTAGGAGCGGCAAGGGTTTCCCCACGAGCCAGGGTGTTTTCCTTAAAAAGATTTACTTACGGTAGGTACAAAGAGGATGTGCGAGTAGGCATATATTGATTCTTAGATGTTCTAGTAAATTCTAGGTTATAAAATATTAAACGTAATAAAAAAAGCGGAACGTCTGTTACTAGCTATCTGTCTATGTATGTATTATACATATTAAACTGTGTAGGTAACAATGCGCGATTCATACATATACATATACATTACATTACATTACATATACATAACTCGAGAACGACTCAATCAATTCAGATGGGGTTTTCACCGACGTATTCTGTAATAACTCATGATGTATAGGAGGATGTATGTGAATATAGCATTTGTACAATTGCGGTATTCCTTCGGGGGTCGGAGTAAGTCTTAAACAAACTTATTTTTTTATTGTTAGTACTATAAGTATGTTAAAGAAAGAGTAATTGTGGAAGTGTAATGTACAAGAATTGGTGGTGCATAGTGTCGTGCGTGTCGTCCCCGCCCGGTCCGGCCCGGCCTGGCCCGACCCGGCCCGGCTCGTCCCGGTCCGGCCGGGCCCACGCATCGGCCTCATTCACCACTGAATTGGAACTAGATGGTAGTGCCTTACCATTGAACTCGCGTGTCGCCGCCATACACCCACATTGGGTGTAACATGATTTTCATGCACAGCACGGCATAATAATGTAGGATATATATAGTTTACATCCAGATATATAGGATTGAGAACACAAGCGCTCAGTCGTTGTGCGTTTGTTAAGGCAATTCTACTCTACAAGACGATATCCATTCCAACGAATTAATTATAGGTAGGTACTTAAGGCGCGTAGGAACGCTAAATGTGTACGTCTGCTAATGCGCCTCAGTATAACTATGTACACCAAATTTAAGGGCTGGAAACTACCTACTGCTATATATAAAACATGTTTTGTCTATCGATCAAACGCGAGTTGTTGTAAATCGTCTTACTCTATTTACACGAACTCTGCGATAAAACAATTGTCTTACTCTACCTACACGAACTTTGTGGTAAAACAAATGTCGATTTTTGAGACTGTCGAAAATCAAAGACTTTCCATACAAAGTTCAAGCGAAAGGAAACAAAAAAATCGACAGCTCGAATCGCGATCGCGAAGCTCTAAAACCTAAGCCACGTGAACTTTTTTTTTTCAAAATATATCCAACGACATCTTTGAATAGTATAAGAGACGCGTCGTTGTTTACAATACGAGTATAGACGGACACAAGTATTTATATTCGCTGAATAAAATCTAGAGATTTGATTGGCACGCGAGTTGCTACGACGAAACGTCGAGAGGAAACCACACTATCATTCCATTTAGCCCTTCCAAGAGGGCGTTCACACGCCGACACCATGATCCGCTGTGGTGTGGAGCAGTGGAGCGCTAAACGAATTCGATTATGTAGGTACTTGAACATACATTTTTCAAGAATATGAATCTAGTTCGTCCCATAAAAAGAATCTTATATTTAATATTCTGTTTGGTAGAAATAAAATTCGGCCCTATATAACTTAAATCGCTGAAATGAATGTTGAATTCAAAGGATTATCTATCTGTCCTCTCACTGGAAAATACTTTTGAAGTCCCCAACAAGCTTCGAATAAAAATAGAACAATTTTCCAATTTAGATCTCCATTCAGACAAATCATTGGACTCCGCTCGTCTGGTAAACAGAGCGGACTCACCTCGTCGGAGCGGGAGGAGGGGGCGGGGTGTTCCAGCGCCTCGCCGCGTCAACTTCACGCACACTTTGTTCCAAATTACAAATTCACCATCAACTTGTACACCGCACAAATTGCCGAGCCGATTTATCGTCCGATTACGATATGGATGTGGATGGAGCGTGTAGCGCGGCGCGCGGCGCGAGCGAGCACACTGACTGAACACGGGTCGACGTCGACGATCGGCCAGCGACTGCCGCGACGACTTCGGTCCGGACTCCGGACGGACTCTCCTAAGCTCCTCGTCCTCAACTCAATGTCGTGTCGTGCCAGCACTCTTCTCTAACTCGGCGACCTCCACCCTGCAGATCGCACTCCGGACCAAGATGCACCTGCAAAAATAGACGATAAGCACAAGCTTAGACGCTTCTTCGTACCACAACAAGCTTTATCTAGTTATTATCATGAATGGAGATTCGGTGAAAATTAACAAAAAGTTGGAAAGAAATAAACGGTAGAGTAAACCCCGCTAACTATCGAGCTACATATAAGACTCAGATAATTTTAGTAAAGAGAATTTCAAGTAAAGACCCAGTTTGTATGACAGCCACCGTTATTTTAGTTTTCCTGGAAAAAACTTATTACACAATTTTATAAGGCGAAGGATATAATATGTCATCGGTTTGCAAAATGTAAGCAAAATCGTTAGAGCCGTTTTTGAGAAAATCTGCTTTAAACAAAGCATTTGTATGGCAGCTACCCTTATATTTTCGAATTTTAAAAAACTAAAGTACGCACACACTAAGAAATGACTCGAAGCCATTTTCTTTTATTGAAACTGGATGGATGGCTACATCACCTAATGCACCAGTTTTTCTGGTACCAGTGATGTCAAGCCTTAAACACCTTGGTGAACTACGTAGGTAGGTGCCATATCAGCGCTGCCCTTAATTCCAGCCGACTACACTGAACTGGACGGAAAACACGAACTATGTTTCATAATCGCTACGACCGACCTTCATTCAGTACGGTGGTACCAACCCGGACGGGTTTAACCCTACCACCATGTAAGGAGAGGGAAGGGACCTACAGTTTAACGCGGAATCCGAACCATGACCAGCATCAACGGTCAAGCGGTCATCCATTCAATACCTGACCGCTCTCGGCAGTGCTTAAATTCGGTAACCGAATACCGAACCGAATACCGTATATCGCAACAACTGAGCCACCAATGCTTATAAAATGCACATGTTTAAGTTTTTACTAAACCTTCGGACTGCGAGTCCTACTCGAACTTGTCCGTTTTTCAAGGTTCAGCCACAAATCTCTTTCATCCGTTTCGTAAGCTGCTGGCAAAGACTCCATACAATTATGAATACTATCCACATGTGAGTGCAGAACAAATTTGATAAATTTTAAATTAAACTCACTGAAATTTTCAATACTTTAGCACATACATATATGTATATATAAACGTCTCAGAAGATGAACTTGATAATATGCTACTTGATTTTATCTTTAACTTAGGCAAATACTCCACGTAGAGCGAAATCCACATCAAGAAAACTCTAGGATTACATTCATAAATTCCTTAAGACTCTATCACCTTGGTCCTATGTACCGTAGGGTTGATGCACACCTATGAAAAGTTAAAGATAGTATAGGGAATGTTCTAGGTTTCAATCTGCAGGATCAACTTTAATGACACTCGTTGATGAAACAGCAAATCTTGTAACTTCGCTCGATAAAAAAAAATAGAAACTTCACTCTATTTTTGCGGCAATCTCTATTGTAAAAATACAAATAATAAATGTATACATTGTATAATTTTTCACCGAACACAATTTTGCATTCTTTAGGGCCGTGCGCTTAGAAACATTCTAAAAGTTAACGGGGCTACCTGTGCTAAACGCCGTCGGAAATGTGCTTATAACTCACAATGCTTTTAACTGAACGAGCTGAAATTCAATAATATGTAACTTCACGTATAGCCGCAAAAACGCTATGATTTTTACTTTAATAGTGAAAACTTCGCTCGATAGAAAAAAATCGCGAAGATCGGTCCATTTTTTTAAATTTTTGGTTATAACTACGA
>WYDE02011788.1:0-13057 GCA_009867175.2 Adela reaumurella | reverse complement strand
GGAGCATCGACGATGGTAGTACCTATAAAACAGACTAAGGGAACCGATTGTTCGCCTGTGGTGCAATGATTCAAGTCGCTCCCTCATTGGGCACGTTTAGCTGTACATGGTGGAGTGCTGGCTCCTCTGATGTACGGGAGTAAAAGTACGTGGCAATTGGAGATCCGTTGTCTCTGCCTATCCCATATGAGAAACAGGCGTGCGCTATTTACGTAGGTAAATTTTAATAATTTCAAGCAAATATAAACAGAAATTAAATTAAGACTAAAAACTACCTAAAATTACTATCTAAAATATTTATATACCAACAAATAAAATAAGCTTCCATCTGGTGCCAACTGGCATAGTACCTATGATGGAAGCGGCCTACCTCAGGCTGATCCTCTGCCTGAAAAAGCTTGAGGCACGACGGTTCCAGGCGCCTCAATTAACAGCTTTCCTAGCTGTTTCCAAGAGGTAAATGTATATAAAAGAATTTACCTATTTTCCATTGTGGTAACTTCATATGTACATTATATATTCCTTTCGACCTTCTGAATCACCTGCTGAAATGAATGACTTTTGCAGCTTCAACATTCAATTTACATTAATTTAGCGGCGTCATTATATCATTGTAAAAGTCGACATAATATCTCACATGATATAAGCCATAAAAAATGAAATTTTTAAATAATAAATAGGTTAGACTTCTATAGAACTAATAACTGCGAGGACACAAGAAAGAAGAATTATTTCAAGGTTTTCAGAGCTTTCCTTTATTAATCTTTATACTCTTGAAAATAAGCCTCTTACGACTTGGGCTCTTACATTTTACGGGCTTGATCCTTGGAGCAGCGAACAAAATAATCCACAGAATGAAATCTGGATAAGAAAAGATTGGAAAGAAATAAAAAATAATTTCGCAATTTCACAAAACAAACAAATCATTCGCTTTCGATAAGGAGACTTATATACTCGTACATAGCTCTATTGACATTTTTAAAAGCGTTCTTGAATTAGTAAGCTTATTCCTCACATTGTAGAAGATGAATAAACCTTTAGTCGGAGGCACACACTTACACAATAAGAATTTCCTAAATTAAACAAACATTTTAAATATGTACACACAATTGCCGGCGTGCTTTAGCTTCATAAATTACGGCGTCTAGACCACAACCGAATGTGTTTGCCCGCAGCCTAACGTCTTCGGCCGCATATCGCCGGACTATTGGCAGAGTCATGTCTACCGCACGGCCAATATCCTTTACTCGTAATGGAGAATGCCCAATACTGACACAAACGTACAAATTGCGGCACTGCCTTCAGCGGCGAGAACGAGCAAGGAGAAGGAACCAAAAATTATTTAAGTAATTAATTGATTCACTGATAGACAATGTACAGCCTAAAGCGGCGGGTCTACAAGAATTAAATGTTGCACAGGAGCTTTGCATGTAAAGTAGGTGAGCAGTAAGAAATATTCTTTGAAATTATTTACAGTGGCCGACAGGTTACTCCTACCAACTGTAAGGAGGGGAAAATGACTTATCATGGCCAGCCTAAATGGTCGGACGGCTACGATTAATGAAGCAGCCGGGCCAGGCGATAATAGACTGGGAGGCAGTGAAAAAAAAGACGTGATTTTGTAATGAAAATGATTAAGCCCGTCGTGTTACCAACTTATTTTTTCGGCAACAAGATGCCTGTTCAAGGAGCCGTTGCGTTCAGAAATGGCAACATTAAAAATAAATTAAAAATTCCTATCTCAAAAGCTGGAACCGTAATGTGTCAAAAAATAAAATGAAGACCTCCATTTTCATTACAAAATCACGTGTTTTTTTTCACTGCCTCCTAGACCATAAGTGAATAAGCTTCGGCGAGATTGATGAAATAAGTCCCATAGGTTCCAGAATATCGCCCTTTAGCACGTCACCATGTACGTATGAGTTATATGTACCTCTTGCGACATGCATGTGTTTTTAATAGAAGCGAAATTCATGCGAAATACGCCACTTAAAACTATTCCCTAAGATGATTGAATAAAATAAAATAAATGAAACAAATACCTTTCTGATCAGCTGAAGGCGCACTTATTATACATTTGTATTGTCAGTATATAGATTTCAAAATATTTTTACTTGCGGCTTTTTCCTTCACTGGTGAGTTATAATTTTGCCCACAAAATTAAACAAAATAAAAAAAAAACTGTGCGCATTCCAGGTGGAACTCACGATTTCTCGAAGAAAGGACCTCGATATTAGTTCTTTAGTTCTTTAGTTCTTAACTAAACTTCGTAACTATGAATTTGTTAAGTAAATAGGTACTATAGTACCCGAATCTCTGTACATAAAAGTGGACCACTTTTGTTCTACGACTTTTGCAATTGAACAAAAACATTGTTTTTTTATCCATGCAAATTTTTAAATAGTCACTCTGAAAATATAGGGATAATAAAAAAAAAACATCTTAAAAAATATTAAAAGCTGTTCAGTAGGAATCACATACTGAATAATCCCCTTCAACGATGTCAACCAACACAACACCGTGTATATTTCGATCCAGCCAAAGTGAAACTATTGCCTAATTCAGTGCACTGCTTTAAACTTCGCTTCCGTCTCTTTCCAAAGCGTTGCTCGCTCTAGTTGCATCCCTTTCGCTCAGCATACGTCGTCATGTAAATCGAGTCTGGTCTCGTAAGGAGAGCTGAGAGCACTCTTGACTAGATTAGCTATTCATTAGTCATGTGCGCTGTGGAGCGAGGAATATTGGATGGCTCTTGGAGAAATTGATGAGAATTAATAATTTTCTCAAATGGAAATGCTTATTACATTAGTTTCTAATCTTGGGAACGGTCGAGCTTCGCAGTCAGTAATATGTACTAGATCTGACTTAATTTATTTAAGAATTTCTACAAACACATGGATCAATTTGAAAACACACATATAAAAATACAACAGCATAGAATAGAATTCCTCGAGTTTACAAAATCATTCAAATCAACACACTCACTCCTAAGTATCCACATAGTTAAAAAGAAATCAATAATTTAAACAAAAAAAAAGATATTCTAAATAAAATAAATTAGTTAGTCAAATAATGTAAAAACAACAGTGTGGGGCCGGTACTTAAAAGAATGACCTCACTGCATCTCTTCCCATGCATGTCGTAAAAGTCGACTAAGGGATAAGGACGAGATGCCGTGCTAAAGGGCGACAGGCTCGCCACCTCTCACCTTGGACGGTACTTCCACGGAGTCATGCAGTAGGTGGGTCTTCGTGCCTTACATGCTGCTTGACATCTTGTCCGAATACCTTGCAAAATGTGGTGGTCGGTGTTGTTGTTGGTAATTTACCGGAGTTTTTGCAGCACAACACCGATTGCTCTGCTTAACCCGATTGTCGGGATTCAGCGTGAGTGATATATATGTATGTATTTTATTTAGAAAACTCAAGATTCCTGGCTTTAATTTTGTGATTTAGAATCCGTCAGAGATTTCGCTTATGGTGTTAATTTAACGGCAATATCCATAACTATTTGCGCGCATATTTAATTCGCTTTATTGGTACTTATAATATAATCGATAAGCGTACTTATAGCAAAACGCGCAATGCAGTATGCGCTTGTGAAATGTAAAATACTCGGTCGTTCGTCGTCCTGACAGATAAATCTGAGAGTTTGTATACTCTATGGTGATGCTCATTTATGATGTTTGCATAGTCCGACATGATCCTTTTGAGCGTGGCTGGGGGCGACACTATCGCGTCATCGCTTACATAACGTTTCGTTTATATTCGTTTGGTATGGCGACCGTTTAGTTCAGTCGAAATTCCACGCCCAAAAAGATCTATGTCGGACTATGTGCAATTGTATTACTGCTCATTTCTCATTGTGTCGTGTCCGTGTGTCCACGCCGCCCGCCCCCGCCCGCCCTGCCGAGCCGCCCAGTGGAGGCTAGGGACGGCTCCAATTGACAGATTCGGAAATTATGACTCCAGCGAGCTGGCCGCGTTCAAGGCGGCTATATTTTTGGAGGTTACTTAAGGTGGTACACTCCAGGCATGACGTCACATCACACAGACGTACACAGCCTTAGCTGTGAGACAAAAATAACCCGCGGGGTTTAGTTTTTACAGAGGGGGATGGATAGTACTTACGACAGACGTATGGATTCTACGTAAACATGTTTATCATCATGATGGTTTAACCGTCCACTGCTGGACGGCTTCTACAATCTGTTTCCAACCCACCCGGCACTCGGCATAACGATCCATCGTTTGCCAGCGGAGTACCGGATGTTGTCGCCCCATCTGGCGGGTGGTCTTTCCCCACTTCGCTTACATGTCCAAGGTCGCCAGTGTAGAACGCGCGTGCTCGAACGGCCGTCATCCCTGAGGCTCACTTGTCCAGCCCACTGCCATTTCAGCTTTGCCACCCGGTGAACAATATCTACTACTTTGGTGCGTCGGCGAATTTCTTCGTTTCACACCTTGTCTCGTAGCGATATTCCCAGCATGGCTTGCTCCATGACTCGCTGGGCGACACGGAGCTTTTAGGCCATGCCGGCCGTTAGAGCCCACCCTTTCATCATAACCGGGAGTACGCACTGGTCTAAAAATTTAACTTTATGATTTTTTCTAAGCGCGATTAAATAAATAATATAAACTTTTCTGCTTAGCAGAAGGCGGACTTATTGCCAGAGGCAATTTTTTTTTAAATATTTTTATGGAAACTAACACGGAAGTCTACAAGCTACATGGAGCAAGCGTGTTATTTGTACTGGCGTCAGCGCCCCAGAAAACCAAGTATTGGGGAAGCTTACGTCCGGCAGTGGACGTATCATCAATGACTGACTTGACGGACATTAACATATCTGCATCTCATACGGACTTCTCGGATGAGTGATCATCGCTCGGCTTACAGGGTCCATTCGAGTTAATACTAGTAATCCCTTTCTCTATCTCTCGTCTGTCAGCACGTCATCCCTCTCCCGCCCCTAGCCCTCACCACCACACACACCCTAGCGGCAACACGACTGGGCCGGATCGAGGCGAGAGGAAATATGGAACGTTTGCGGTAAAGTCTGCTCTTGCTACTCATTCCGGTGTTCATAAAACAAAAAGTTAAAAAATACAATACATAATACTGTGCTAATATATAATAAGACTGTGTGTCAGATTAGCCGAGCGGGCAAGAGCACGCCTCTCAAGCGGGAGGCACGGGTTCGATACGCACTGGGAGCACAATATTTACTTTAGAATTTGTGCTAAATGGCCGCTGACACTCTGGTGAAGGAAAACATCGTGAGAAAACCCACTTCCAAGCCGGTTGGTCACCGTGGAAGTATATGTCTAAATCCTCTCATACCATGTAAATGAGAAAGGCCTGTACCCAGCAGTGGGGCGAATAAAATGGCTGCAAAGAAGACCTTGGTTTTATCGTCTGTTATACAATTTTCGGGCTATAGAACAACACCATCTATCAATAATACAGAATTTTTAGCTGTTTGCGAGGAATGCAAATTTGTATGAGCATTGGCAGTCTATTCTTTTACTCATCTCTGGCGTTATGTATGATTTCAACATCTTTGTTTGTGGCATGTATTGTTTTGGGTTCTTAATGATTTATATGTGATACTATGTAATTTACTTCATGAATAATTAGGCTTATATACAAAACTTGTGGAATCACCTGCATTTTCTTCTAGATCTTCTATAAATTTTAGCCTTATCAAACTGCAACATTCACTGGTTTTATTATTATAGATTTAATTATATAGTATTTGATTTTATATTCAGTTCTACGGGTTTGGGAATTTACTTTAGATTATTCTGCACTCAAATAATTTATTAAACTATACCACACTTTCAAATATATGGTTTTAGTTACGTAAATCACGCCATAATTAAGGGCATCAAATAAAACAGCATTTATCTCTACAGATTTATTAACTAGACGAGACTTTGCAACAATGACAATTAACGGAATATCAAGAGGAGGGGAATCAATTTCTTCACAGGAATCCTATAAACTAGTTGTTTCTCAATCGAATATTTTCTGTTTGTGTTGATTTAAACACTAAAGCTCCCAATAATACTCTTAGAAAATACAATCAGGGTTCTTACTGGGATGACAGAACTCAATTTTTTAAGTGTGAATAAAAATTACGTTGTTGTCGCGTGTCACCCTCAGATGCAGAATGCTTCTCCGACGGGTACCGTTGCTCCCCCTCCCCCGGTACAGTGACTTACGGTTAGCTTAATCTACAATTTTGAGTTTCTCTCAAAGTCGAAACCGAATGAGGAAAATAAATAAGTTCTCACATTAACCTATATCATTACAAGGTATTTATAGCTAAATACATATACAATAAATCTAAACAAGCAACTATTACTCCTCCATTCTTAAATACATACCTTAAATAAACTGGAAATAATGTGTAATGTTGAAATGTGTCTTTGAAATGTAAATCGTGACTTCTTTCTTTATATTTTCCGGTATACGGAAACCCGGTCCCTGATTTTAAGAATGAAACTAAAACCCATTAGAATTTATGTAATACAAAAAAATATACAAATTACAAAAAGCCCAAATTAGAATCGGTGAAACTACTCGTTTCGGTCTCTTAATATAAATGGACCCTCTTCATATTTTGGAATCATACATAAATGTACTTAATTTTTTTTTAACCATTACATTGTTAATTTGAATAGCAACATTCAAAACCCTAAAAAAATTCATTCATCCATAAAGGCAGGATTGTACGTCTATAGGAAATAACAGTTTTCACACAATACCTAACGTATTCGGTTTGTCCGTGAACGTAAAAGTCTACTCTGCGATGTGGAATTTAAAAATGTTGTTTCAGTGGGTAAATGAACCTACCTTATTTTTTTCTTATAAGCACCGATATGCGTGTCTCCGTGCCGGTTGCTTGTTGGATTATGGTTAACAGTTGTTCCGGCGTGATAATGCGACGTTTGAAAACTGGCAGGTTCTGTAGGTGTAGGAAATAATCTTGCCAGCAAGCAATTCCATGCCCTGGCCTTGCAGCAACGGACTATGAGAATGAATGCAAAGCTGACAGACGGGAGGACCAGCAACTCCGCTGATTGCATAAGATCGTAGGACGCGCAAAAGCCCATCATTAGAACCCGATTAGGGCGCGCTGCAACACTAAAAGTGAACGTTAGTAGAGCAGCCTGAGGGCTGCAAAATACTGCTAAATATAAAACTATCTTTTCTATCTGTCACACCCTTTTTGATGAAATTTTGTATAAAAATTATACGAAAGTATTTGTTTTTATACTATGTATAGTTAGAATAAATTTGACATATTCAAGTTTAGTTAGTATACTACCATAAGAATGCGCAATTACTTTTCTTTTATGGGTGTCCTCTGCACAGATGCCAGCTGCAGTGTCGACGGCAATAATCATCTTTTTGGTCTGCATTTTGCAGATTTTGTTCATCATCGGACGAGAGAGACTCGGCAGTCACGTTCCTCTTCTTATGGCTCCTTTTGCAGGTTAACAAAATCTTGTAAGGGACACTGTGTCTTTTCAGTCTGAAGAAATGTATGCTGCCTGATCCCATTAGATCTTTTGCAGTTGCATTTGGATGGTTTTCAATATTAATGGTAAGATTGTGATATTAATTATTTAAAGTTTTATTTACGCGCCTTCTTGACATGAGTACAATCTGCGTTGGTTACCGTCTTAAGAATGCTTAGTAAAGAATATATAACAGACAATTATAAAATATTACAAAATAAAGGGTGTGATGGATAGACAAACAATTGCTTTAAATTTTGCAGCAGTTTCCAGCCACTAAACTGGTCTAATTATGTATATTGGAGTACATTTTCAAACATCCATCTTTATCTATTCTGTCCTACATCAATACATATGTTTGCTCTAATACTAAACCAAAGCTCACCCGGTCGTCTACTGTTAATTCGCAGCAGACTTTTACGTCGACAGACAATCTCTAATCTATATTTATCATACTATGTCATACACGGTGTTGTCAGTTCTTGTGAGCCTTATTTGTAACTTCTGAAAACATTTGCAAACTCGCCGATAACAAAACCCAAACGAGTTTCACAATGGAATCTTACCGATGTATTTTATAACGTGGTCCTACACAATTTAGCTTTAATTGTTACTAAATAACTATTTAGTGTTAAGGGCGTGCCGACGCGGAACTAAATCCACAGATGGCGCTGTAATTTATTTTCCCTTAAATAGAAAATACCTACAAAAGTACTAAAATAAATGAGTGGAAATGAAAAATTCCATTAATGTACATCATTGATTGAAAAGGAAAATTTAAGTAAATAGTAGTAATTATATTAAATAGTAATAGTAGTATTTAAATAATCAGTACTTATAAATCACCGAAATCGTAAAAACCAATTGGGTGATTTGTCCTCTGTACTGATTTAAATACTTAAAAGTACTGATTTAAATACTTAAATTTTCCTTTTCAATCGATGCTGTACTAATCTAAACCAACCGTGCTCCTGCAGTAGCCTGCTATAACAGTCAATGTCGGCTGCAGCCGTGTACATGAGTACATGCGCGTGGCGCGGAAGAGGTTAATGGGCTTTTTAAGTTCATGTCATTTACTTAAGTAGGTACTTTTGTAGATATTCTCCATTTAAGAGAAAATAATTTACAGCGCCATCTGTTCATTTAGTTCCGCCTCGGAACATCCTTAAGAAAAGAAACCTTTGCAGAAACAAAGTTAAAATATTTTGTTATGAGATTATTAAGTATTTCAAGGTGGTATAAATACTAAGGCCCGATTGCACCGAAAGCAAATTAAGCGTTAATTGTAATTAGCCCTCGATTATTCACATTATTATTAGCACTTAGTGTGGACAATCGACATCTAATCATAACCGAGTGCTTCGTTTTTCGTTAATGAACTAAAACATAAAACTATACCCCACAAATATAGCTCATAAATATAGGAATAAAAAAAATAATCCCAAAATAACCTTATTGTAAAGCTAACAGTGCGCAAAATAATAAGAGAAAGGTACAAGAATTTTTGTGATTTTCTAACGGCAAAGTGACAACGGTTCAAACGCCAGGCGACAGCCATAGATGGCCAAATTCATTGAAATGTGTTGTTGGGATACGTATTATTATTATTATGCTATATTGCTAGATAATGATATTGCTTGAACTTGAATTGAATCATTATTACAGCAAGTACCCTACACCTCGATTCAAACCAATATTCTAGGTAAATATTCTACACGTCTCGGTCGGCACATTCACAAAGTAGTTCTGTAAGTCACGGGGCGATAGCAAAGATAAAAAAAGTCCGCAGCGACTGTTTCATCATAGAAACTTGGATCACATCGTGTTCCCTCAACCCCCTCATGACCAGTGTATCATCTACCAGGTTAACATCACACGACTGAGTGAAGAGACCCCACCACGATTTCTCGATTTTCCCGAGTTCCCGCATCGACCAAACAAACTGGCCGTGTCGAGTGAATTAACTCTTACCATTGGTGGAACCTCTTCACTCACTCATGCGTTGTTAACTCGGTAGAGGCACAGGAGACAACGCAAACTGTTCTGTTTTGCTGCCCCATGTACGTAAGACCCCAACGCACGAGGTAATATTTATTAATGCTGGAATTAATACTTTGTGGCAGTATTAGACAAAGTGCTGCCAATTTAGTACTTTTTGAAGACCAAAGAGAGAGATTGCAAAACAGGTACGCTCTGGGTGAAGTGCTAGATGCTACCTAGGCTTACATAAAATATAAGTCCAGCGCTTTATTTCATTGCATGTTTCTAGGGCAAGAAACATGAAACTAAAAAATGGTGATTAAAAATAAAAATATACATTTAAATTAACATAATTACAGCAACTTAGTATTGTTTTTAAGTTTACACTGTTATGAATAAGTGTAATTCTACTAATTTGATGTAGTGAAGCTTTCCTCCGTGAAATCATATTTACTTTATAAAAGTTGGCACTTTGTACTTTTTTTTTTGGAAAACGTAAATCTATCAATTTCCACAAAATTTAGTTGGGAGCACTGATTCACACATAATCGTGTGAAGTGCGTTTACATTCAAATGCAGCGGCGTACACGTCATTACATACGCATTTTCAGAGTTAGTTATTTCCACTTAGTGTGAATGTGCCCTCCGCCAAATTAGTACTTACGACCGTGGTCATTTTACATAAGAAAAAGGTTACCGCCTGCCACTATGAAATTGTTGTATATTGTAGTCTAGGGTGTCAGATTGGCTGAGCTGGCAAGGGCACGCCTCTCAAGCGGGAGGAGCGGATTCGATACCCACTGGGAGCACAATATTTACTTTAGAATTTGTGCTAAATGGCCGCTGACACTCCGGTAAAGGAAAACATAGTGAGGAACCCCACTTCCAAGCCGGTTGGTCACCGTGGAAGTGTATACTAAAATCCTCTCATATCATGTAAATGAGAGAGGCCTTTACCCAGCAGTGGGGCGAATAAAATAGCTGCAAAAGAAGAAAGAAGAGAAGATTGTACCGACTGCCGTACACAATGGAGGGAAATTGACTCTTATTGGAAGTTCAGGACTTGGTCGATTGTATAGTTTCTGCGATAATTTGAATTTAATAATAAATTTTATTAAATCATAAAGATATATGACGCGGCACCGAGATATTTGAAAAATGCAAGTCATACAAAACGCAGATATTGCGTAGTTTGTGACGTCATATACTGGTCCCATACCATCAAGCGACGTAAATATTTGCACTGACACATTTTCATTTCTCAATTTTTTTTTAAAGATAACATGTGATCTTTCAAAAAAATTTACTTTGGTATTCGTATTATTTTAGTTCTTTAAGAAATATAAAGCTTAAACGTAAGTTTGATGGCTTCAGTTCCGCCCTCAGCCTTTAAGGCGAAAAGGCGAAGCGAAAGCTTGCGCCAGTTTTTTGTGATATATAACTTTTTTTTTATTAATATATTGCAATAATACAAATGCCAATGTTTTAGTTTTTGGAAAATATTTTTATTTAGGAAAAACAAAAATAAAGACGAACGTCCATTAATAATTATGAATTAGCTCCGTCCGCGTTAACGTGAAGATCACACGTGGTCAGTTTTTGTTGTGCTATCGTGACGACTTTTGATAAGGGCACAGTCGGGACGACACTGAATAATTTATGGATATTACAACACGATAAAATACAGTTTTATAGTTATATAAGCGAACAAAGACGACAAACAAAAATTAAAACCAAATATATTTATTTTCTATAATGTATCGTGTAACCTGCGAGAGAATTCTGCGATAAATCAACAAAACCTGACAATTGCCTCCCTACTCTGTCATAATTACTTATATCACGATAAAATACTGTTTCATAGTTATATATAAGCGAACAAAGACGACAAACAAAAATTATAACCAAATATATTTATTTTCGTTAATGTATTGTGTAACCTGCGAGAGAATTCTGCGATAAATCAACAAAACCAGACGATTGCCTCCCTACTCTGTCATAATTACTTATATCACGATAAAATACTGTTTCATAGTTATATATAAGCGAACAAAGGCGACAAACAAAAATTAAAACCAAATATATTTATTTTCTATTGTAGAGATACCTGCGAGAGAATTCTGCGATAAATCAACAAAACCAATTGCCTCCTTACTCTGTTATAATTACTTATTAGTGAAGTAGGGATTTTGAAGAGATGTCGCCACGCTCGCTCCTGAAAATCACTCTAAGAAAGAAGTGATTTATCACCAAATCCAGTAGGTACGTATTTGGCACAGCCACTAAGCGGCCGCGATAGGCGGACAGCAAACATAATTTATTTTTCATTAGTTCCAAAGTAGGTGTTTGTTCTGCGAGAGCTCCGCCTGTTTGCGCTTCACGACCGGCTGTCGATTTTTCCACGCTCTCGACCACCAACCTCCACCGCCACCGTCTAATCTGTGGCCTCCGTGACCTAGTTGTGACGTCACTTACCCACAAAAACACCCCTTTTTATAAGCTTTCGGGATCAGCGTGACAGATAAAAAAAACAATTTTAATGTTTTCTTCAGTTGCCAATTTTCAATGTTTTCTTCAGTTGCCAATTTTCAATGTTTTCTTCAGTTGCCTCGTATAAGTATTTGTTATATATTACAAGTATGTTCACGAATAACTTTTTGTAGAATTGAGAAATGTCGACGTTTATTTAAGCAATAGATTCAGATTTAAATGATTTCCGATGAAATATTATCATAAATTTTTTCACCAAACTTTAAGAGTTTTGAAGCACAGCTTTTTTAGCGGACGTTGTGCGATCTTTTGGGCTGGCGTGTAAATCTACAGATGTCGTCATTGTTAACTGGTAACGAGGAATTCTTGCTTCTAAGAAATTTAAAAAAAAGAGAAAAGCGGCGCCATTTGTGTGTGTGCTCGAAAAACTTCGATTCTCGAGTGTGTCTACGACGCGACGCTCAGATTGTTTTTGACTTAGAACCTGTATACTAAACGTCCAGTTCAACAAAGGCACACTTGTATAGGTATATAAAACAGAAAATCATAAACAAAAAATTATTCAGCCTGTTCACAATTTGAACCTGGGTCTCCGACTATAGCTGCCGGTGCGTTAACCAATTTCGCTAATAGACCGACAAAACCATTCAAGGAAATTTTTTCATGGTTTTAATCTAAGTATTTTACTCTACGTGTTTATTTACAAATCAGTCAAGTAGTAAGTGTACTGTATGCTGTGTTTTATTGTGTTTTTTGTACATGGACTGTGTATTTCATTTCGTACACTAAAATAAATAAAATTCCACATGTATTCCACACTCATGAATTTCGATGAGTTGTTTAGTCAGCCTGTTGGAGAAGATGGTTAACGTGCCGGCAGCCATAGCCAGAGATTTTTTTTTATTGAAACTGACACGGATGGCTATATCACCTAATGAAGCAGTTTTCTGGTACCAGTGATGTCAGCCTAAACACCATGGTGAATTATGAAGGTAGGTGCCATGTCAGCGCTTCCCTCAATTCCAGCCGGCTACACTGAACTGGACGGAAAACACGAACTA
>WYDE02011677.1:0-13058 GCA_009867175.2 Adela reaumurella | reverse complement strand
TAAAATGAATATTTTGACAAATTCAAGTGTAGTGTACTACCATAAGAATGCTGAATAAAGAACTAAGAACTAATTCTTCTTCTTTCACTTCGTCGCTTTAATAACAAGCAGCACAGAAGAATGGTAATATTTCGCCTCATTTTATAAACGCGATTGCGTCACACGTCAGCCTCACACTAAAAACAATCAGCGACTGGCGGCGCCACCGCCAGGACGCTGGCAAACGCGCGATGACCAGCGCGCGTGCGACCGGCGGCCACCAGCGCAACAGTAAAAACGGGCTAAGATAACTTGGTGCACGTTTGTCCCCAGACGCCTCTATGAGCAGTTTACCGAGCTCTTTAAACAACTATTTGGCGTCCGGGCCCCACAGCCCAAGAGTCTCCACAGCAAAGGCGGCAAACTCGTAGTTTGTTTTAGCGATTTTATGTTTATTGTGCTTAAAGTATTAATGCGATATTAAGCCAAATTATTTTTATACCAAGTTCGGAAAAAATCTGTTGAGATATGCGCTCTCCAGAGGTTTTATTATCACCAAGATATTGTATGTAGACGGAGCAGCTCGCATTCGTTCGCAGGAAACGTTGTCTGTTTTCCATATACCTAAAATCTCCGTTATCAGTGCTCGGTGATGAACCTATGGTCAGTGACGATTCAATATTAATTGTACAAAACGCGTAATGCAATACGCGTCTAGGTCCACTCTTTACCTAATGTGGCATACCTTTAAAGGACTGCACTGTGAAAACCCCACCCTCGCCCTAAATCTTAATTTCGAATAACGTTTTATTTTTGTAATATTTCGGAAAAATATTTAGCACAAGCAGACGGACAATTAGTGGGCATGCTTGTGCAAAGCATTTTTTACCACAATAACAACAATTAAATTTATAAAAAAAACATTTTACATAAATCATAATCAATATAATAGTAATATTAAAACTAAAACTGAAGTATGTACTTACAAAATAAACGTAAATATAAATTACACATTACAAAATACAAATAATAAAACTATGTAAACTAACCTATAAAACAAAAATAAATTCTAAACCAACTATTTATCGAGAGAAAGAGCAAGTAACGCTCGGCTCGGGAGGGCAGATGGAAGAGTTCCTCGAGAGCACCAGTCGAGGAGAATGTGCCCATAACGCTGGCCGCATTCCCTCTCTGGATCGCGATACTTACTTACTCTTTCTCTTAGATACCTACAAGAATTTTGCACCCCCGTTTTTTCCCCTATTTTTTTCCCCAAACGTTGTCCTAATAATTTGGATTCCTTACACCACGGGCCGAAGGTCTCAAAGGCCAGGGGACAAACAGGTAATCTTGACAATTAAAATGTTATTTGAAAATTAAGATTTGTCATTGGCGTAGGTTATGAAGGTCAGCAAGGTTCCTTTTAACCCACAAAATATCAATATAGTGCGGTAAAACAATCGCGCAAGTGAAGACACCTAAAACAGAACAAAGCATATTTAACAAGCATATAAACACATGAAAACGATAAAAATAACAGATACATAACACATTAGCTTAGCATTTGAGTCCTATTTGCCGCAACACGGGGTATCCTAGTGCGGGAACTAGGACTTAAATAACTATTAGTCTAAGCACTAATTTATGTTACCTAACATCACCAAATGTACGAATTGTATTCTAGGCTAAGATTTTCTTCTGTAATAATAATAAAAATAATAATAAAATAATTTCATTTACATTTCATTTTTAATTTCATATTCGGCACATTACTGCGGACATTCTTTATAATATAACCTATAATTTTTAATGGGAAGTTAAGTATCTTTGATACTGGCCCCTATAAATTATGGAATATTACCTATTATTAGATAATAAACAAAAAGGTAATTAATTTTTATTTATTTATTGGATTATAGTGTCATATGTTACAATTTTAACCTCTATACATGTCTTATTACGTCTTGAGATTTATATTAACATCTAAATGTGTATTTTAAGAGTTCGAGGAAAACCAATAGCATATGCAATATTAAAGGATTATATGAAAACCGTGTTTCACAACAAATAATATAATTTTCGAATGGATTCCATCCACATTAATCTAGACAGGATTGAGAAGGAGGATATTTTGGCTAAATGAGCTATTCACTGCGATATATTGTTTGATATGAAGCCCTTCGACACGGACATTCTGTCAATTATTGTAGAAAAATGCAAACATTTATGAAAGAAACACTTTGACGGGAGGTCGGTGGAGGGAGAAGGGCTTGTGGTACAGAACTCCATAGCGAGCCACACGGTTTCCTTGGTTCTGCACGACCCGTATATCCAGACATGATGCTGCAATAGGAGTCAGACTATGTTCTGGACACATTTCATTAAATAGTCTAGGATATTTAATGAAGAAAATTTATTCTCCCAATCTTACTTTATGCAATAAAATAGAAGACAAATTCCACGTATTTATGGTCTGTGTGAGGAATGAAGAACTGTGACGGCACCTGCAGAAATCTCTCAAAACTGATAGACTTAATCTAGTTTTTAAAGTTCGTGAGTTTTTATCCAAACCACACTGAGCAATTTTTAGAAGTGATTAGTTTCTTCAGGCTTTCAGTTGCTCTTAGGAGTGACCAATAGACTGACGACGAACATGCATTTTAAATGTAGTATGGGTTTGGCATAGTCGGGACCGGCTAAAGCCCCAAACAAAAATTTGGGAAAAATAATAATTAAGAGATTTATATTAAAAACTAAGATATTTAGACGCTATTACTTAAAAATGAATGTTTGTTCGGTTGATAATCAATCGATGTAGACTACTTCAAACGCTGAGTGAGCGTTAAGAAGATCCAGATGAATACGGCAACAAATTGAAGAGAGAACGTCACGGTCCGGGTGGCGAAGTTGGTATCGCGTGGCAGCTAAGGCCAAAGGTCCCGGGTTCAAACCCCGGCTCGGACGTTTTTCCTTTATATTTTCTCTGTATTTTTCTGATTAAGATTCAGTAAGCGACTTGTATGCTAAGCAAGGAAAATCAAACCAAAAAAAAATAAAAAAATTTCAACTGCACAAAATATAATTTAAATTCTAAAAAAACCAGTAAAGTTTATTCTTTCATTCTGGGATTCAACGGATTAATTTTAAAGGCAATTTTTATTTTAAAACAAAAACAGTGACAGAGAATATAGTTGTCTATGCCAGTAGTAATTATTCATATCTCATTCTCAACCTCTCAGTAAAGACTGCCATTCTGACCCTTACGCCGCTCTCTTAATTAGAACCTACTTAAACCTACTCATGACTAGTAAAATCTGACACCAGTGGACAATGAAATGACGTTAACCAACTCTACTGAAATATCCACCCACCAAATATAATAATGACACCACAGCTTTAAAATACAAACGGGTAATTAAAATTTCAAAACAACAGAGCTTGTAAAACAGTAATTAACATTCTAATATTTGTTGTAATACTTAGAAGACTACATTTAAAAGACTATGGTACCAAGTACATCGACTGTGCTGGCTTTCATTGTAGAAATCGTTTCAACTGTTCTAAACAGAACAAAGAAGCTATACTTAGCAACATCATTCGTTAGTATATGTGGGTATTCCTGCGACGAGCAATGTGTAGCCAAGAAGAGGTCCAGAACACACACAATTTGTACTAGTTACAGATATGAGAAACCACTTTTTACCCTTAACCTGTAACATTGGTCTCACAGACTCTGGGGTTTTGCGTTTTGTGTTGCAAAACTGAGATAAATCATCTGACCCCCCAGCCGTTCCTAGTAAGCCGTTTCTGCAGTTTCCGGTCAACCGATGGGCAATGTGGACGCGGCCGTATGCGCACGAGATATGTCGTTTTCCGCGCATTACCTAATGCCTTGGCTGTCTCACAGACCGATGTAGCAGTTAGCGTCTATTTTGTAGCAGTCTTTGGGACCGGTATATCCACTAATGTCGTTTTTGGTTTAATTAGAGGTGGCTGTATAAAACGTAAAGTAAGCACTTATTTTAGTCTCAGTCCAGGATTAAGTGCCATATCTTGCCTAGTAATTTTCGTATGACTAAAGTATGTTTCTAAAATGAATGCATCATATGTGTGATTCTTTCTTACATAATATATTGAATGAGGAACGTATGCTTTGCCAGGCTTTCAGCGTTCTGCATGAGCCAAATTATTTAGGAGTCCATGACGAAGATGATTCCCATAATGTCCCAGTCTACGTCAAAGCCTACTGCAGCTAGGTACTCTGATACTTCGGATTCCGAGTACAAGGAGGGTTTATTAGAGATGAGACTATTATTGACGTTATAGATATTAAATGTGCAGGCTACTGCTCCAATTGGAGATGATCAACACATCTACTGCGAACGCACACATAGCATTCAACTGTTTCATGGCACACCCAATATGACAAGGTTTGATTTCATAAACACAATGCCGAAACTAGTAACGCCATTCCTGCATCGTCGTCTCACAATCCCAAACTAGCTTGTATCATCTTCCATAAAAAAAAAACTGTGAATCCTGACACAGTGCCTGAAACTGACAATCTCCCTGCGCAGAATTCCTTCAGTTCCCCTAACGTTGGGGCCATCAAGAGGTCAACAAGCTTTGTTGAGTCCGCATGGTGCTCGACCACTCGCTGTTTTCGGCTCCGTTGATGCTGCAAGTCCGACTGGATTCAACGCTGACCGACTATAAAATTTAAAAAAATGTGGTTTGAACATAGCGATAGGCTCGAAACAAAGAAGACTTGTTCGATTATAGCCCTACTTACACAAGAGGAAAATCGCCTAAATATGTAAAAACTATCAGCCTTGATTTTTTTCCATATCCTACGTTATAGTATATTATAATATTTTCAGAAAAAGTCATTAAAACAAAGATTTCTTATAAGAAAAGTCACAATTTTCAGTAAAAACTCTACAGCGGCTGACAGACCGGTGGTTAGCAATATTGTCAGTGGAAATCATGTTACAGGTTAAGGGTTAAAACTAAGATTTTAGATTTACCATCATCACTGACTGACTGACTCAATAACTGACTCATAATAAGTACCGCTGCACCAAAATTCATAGAAATTTGGCATACGTGTGAGCATAGTGAATCTATAAGAAAAAGTCATTGTGGGTAGGCATTATCATACGCTTTACTCTCAAATCTTGCTACGCGACGCCCATAGACATTCATGCAATGATTAAAGATTGTGAACGACGCGTTTATCCCAAAATTTTTGCTTCGGTGAAAATGTCTCGACAAGGAAGGCATTACAACAAATCAGTATGTTAATTCCAGTTGCATCAAGCATTTTGTACCATAAACCAGACACCACCAAAAATTACTAAAAATAATAATCACTATGCTATATACATTCATATTATGGAATGTTAGTTTGACGAAAATGTTGAGTGCAACACGACAACTACTAATACTATAATAAATCAATAACAAATTAAGCTCGGTTCACACTAGTGACAATATACCAAATCACTTCCAAACACATACCTAAATAACACACAAATGTAAGTAAAAAAAGTAAATCATTATTTGTTTTATCGATTAGTCGTAAGTGTGAACCGTGCCTCAGATGGAGCACCAGGGACAGTAACCGACAAACCATTTTGTCTAAGGAAGATCGCATACCACCGTACCTATCTAAACATTAATAACAATACATTGCTGCATAGCATATTTGCACAAATCCAAAAATAGAAAACTATTCCAGCCAGTCATTCCTAAATTAATAATAATAAATTAAAAGGTACATAGATCAACTTTAAAACAATATTCAGAAAATAAAATTGAGATTAATTTCTTTTAGTACGGTAGTGTCATTCGTATAAAAAAAGCATTATGTTTGCGGTCTACCTGTGTGCACACTCATTCATTTCATCGTCGACACTATAGTCGATGTCGCAACTAGAGATATTAGTTCACAGTTCACTATGCACAAATGTTGGCACAACTCACCTATTGCAGTTCTAGGTGAAATATACGTGATACACTAAAAATTCAACACAAACGAATTCGATCATCAGCGTGCGAGCCTAACTAGCTTTCACCCGAAGGCCGCGCAACCCGCCCGCCATTCTATTAAAACTATAGTAGAAATTGATGAAATCGACTTATGTCAAACTAGTCTCTCTTATTGCGTCGTCGACTTCAGACATTTGGACGGCCTCTGTGGACTCGTCTTTAAAAAGACACGCCCGCAAACTTCAAGAGACAAAGTCTCCGCCAAGTAAGCTGGCACTGTACTATGAGTTCTGTACACGATACAGCTCGTTACAGCCTGTCCCTTGTGTAGACCTTGCCTGCAGGCAGAGGAGACGGCCGCTCACGTGCGCTGCCGTGCGAGGAGATAGCAGATATGAGCTGGGAAGCGCGACCACAATCGGAGAGACTTACCAACACCAAGAATGTGCCACTTCTTCAAAGAATTTGGCTGGTCGGAGTAAGGGCGTACGACGCAGCAACAGGCCCTCAATGAAATGGCTTTAGGTGTAGAAAATGAGTTCACACAACAGTGCTCAATGCTGAGATACGTTTGAGAGAGGAGCGATTTTTAGTTGTCACTGTAACCTAAGTAGACACTGTGACCTCTAAAATGACATCATCCACAAGTTTGATTTCTGTTATGAGTTATGAACTAAGTTATTTTTCGTGGAGGTGGAATTTTATGTCACTCCCCAAAAGACAACTTTTTCATTGATTCGCGTTTACAGAGGATGCGGACGAGTTTCATTGCTTTTTATATAAATATTATTTCTTGACACTTATCTGAGGATTAAAATCAGTATAGAAAATGTACGAACATATTATTTCGGTTTATCGTACATTTTTCCATTCCCGATTTTGAGGTTACAAACTTATATCTTATGAGTTTGCACATTTTTCTCAAAAAACACGAGACCCTAATAGATATACAATAAGTAACAGGAGTTCCATCGGAACACTACATAGATATCAACAAAATGCGCTATATACATACAGTATGTACAATTGCTAAAAGTCAGTAAACCGTAACGAAGTACCTAAGTAACATGTTTTATTAAAAATATATTTTAGATTCTTGGAATCATTTGTAACTACTTATCGGTGAGGACTACTTCTATACGCGGATACAAGGTAAATAGGTGACCACGATATCACAAGGTAAGGAGCGTTCAATACCACTGACATTTTTAAGAAGGAAATAGCTCTTCGAGTGGTCTTCGTATGACGCATGACTAATTTGGCCAAAGAGAATTCAAGAATGATTTTGTCACCGATTCACTCCAAACAGTGTAAGAGAGGTAGAGTGCCACCAGGAAGTTATGACACGTGGCAAATATGCGCAACTTTCTGCATTCAAAGAGAAGTAGTATGTAGAAGAAGAAAGTATGAAATTGACGACACTAGCGACATCCGCTTCCGTATTATCACTTCTTGGCCGATCTATATTAGTCGTGCGATTATAGTGCTATTGTCGTCTCTTTAAAGATTAAGTTCATGCAAAACAGCCTCTACAAAATTAACAAAAAATTCTTACACAGTCAGGGCTGACGAAAAGGAGAATTTGGCTAATATAAAACAAATTTTTTCTTGAAAAAATAACTATTCTCCACATAAATTATTCAAAACCTAGAAAACTACCTTGGGCAACCCTATATCTTATCAGTTGGATTAATGACCGCTCGGTATTGCCCAGTTAAATTAAGTCCATAAAATGACCTTCATCCACTTTGTTTTACTTGAACTAAACTTTAAAGAGTCGACAAAAGTCGCAAGACTAACACGTGTTTTGTGACAAGAGAATGTTTTAATTGACTTTGGCCAAATTACCTTTACGTGTACAGTACATATAATAAATTATTTAAATTATTTTCTATTTATTGCTGTTCAGTTTGCAACAGCCTGCGTTTTCACATTGTGTTCGTAAGTTGAACTTTTAGTAACTTTAATAGCGGTTACAAAGACGTGATGCTAATGTTAGTCTGTTATATAAGAGAAAGTTATTGTGATAGATTCAAAGTTCACTTTCAACAGCTCTAACATTAGTCCATTCCATCTAGCATTTACCCTATCTGCACAATCAAAATATAAATTTTCAGTAAATGTGGAGGTGTGGAGAGCTCACTTTACCGTCCATATCCCAAGGCCCATCGGCAGTAGGAGGGTGTCCATCGAAATCGTGACTAGCGAGCGGCCTCTCCATAGTTTTCCAGCATGCCTTAAGTTTCTGCGGGGTGACTATGCAATTATCACTGACATTAAATCGACAATGTCCGAGAGGGAAGCAGATACATTTTGTATTGAATTCACTATCTGTGTCCCTGTCATTTATCACTTGGCATGACTTTGACAGCGACATATTAGGGGGGCTGATCGCTGCAAGCACTCGTCAGCTAGTCTGCGATGCTAGGACACAGAGAACCACCAGTGCCGTGTCAACCTCCCTCTGTACCTAACCATATTCTGTGGGGTACCTCCAGTGATACTTTCGAAGCCTTCTCCATACATGTAAAGTTTTAGGTTTGACGTTTTTAAAATTACCTATGCAGTGATTCTGTATCTGACACTGAACAGCTTTGTAAAAAAAATGGTTGGGCTGCGTCGTCTACACGGCCATAGGTATTTTTGCGGGACACTGTCTCTGATGGATAAAGATGAAGCAGCTGCGCTGTCCTAAGGTATCTACTTCTTACTTCCGGTTTCTGGTTTCCGGCTGCTGGCTGCCGGTATCTGACCTACACTTCCAGACTTTGATTGCGATTTTGACTTTGACTGGGAATTTGACTTAAGAATGTTATTTTGACTTCGTCGACAATTGACTTCAACTGTGAATTTGACTTTAACGACGATTGTCAATAATTTTATCCGTTTTAGAGGCATTTTTGTAATTTTTATAATTGTATTAAAATTATTGGCAATTTTTCATATTTGACAGGCATACTTTTGGCATACAGGCATGCGAGCGCGACATATGGCGCCGAGCCACCCAGAACGTGAATAACGACGCCCATGGACATTCGGATTTAGCAGGGGTTGCAAATGCCATGCCGGCCTGACAGGTGCTTATTCACGCCCCTCTTGAAGGAGGAGGAGACTGTACATATGAAAGTACATATAAGAAAATATGTGGGCAGGGAGAGCGCTCCAGATTGGTATGCATCTGCGGTAGGTCCATCGTGTAGTGATGTATAATCCCTGCCCAGTACGCGTAGTGTAGAGGTGAGAAGGGATGGCGGGATCGCGTTAAACAGCTCCTCCGAGCACTCCATGTGAAATAAGCGATAGAGCACACGTATGCTATCACTTTACAGGTTCTACGTGAGCGTCTCAATCAGTGAGATCTTTTGGCACTGGTTTCATTGTGATCTCATGACACACTAACTCACAATGTGTGCGAGAAGGTTCAAAAACATCCTTCACGCCAACCTCTCTCCCGCCTCCAATATATGGACTAAAATAAAAAAATAAGGTCCGAGGACCTTTGTATGTAATAGTGGAAGTATGTTGTCCAGCTCGCACCCAACCGGCTGTACTGCTGCAACCACTTGGGTCATCCGCGTCAGTAAAAATCCGTCCAATAGTCAGACCTAAAACCTAAGATTTTAAGGACTGGACGATGTCGCGTCAAATAATATTTTTGAGGTACATTTTTTTTAATTCCTCAACACATTATGAGAGTATTTAGATTTTTTTTTAAAATGGGTGTTTTGCTCAATTGCAAAAGTTGTAGAACAGAAGTTATTCAGTTTCATGTACAGAATCAGTCCTTTTCAGATAGTAGTACCTATTTACTTAAACTGTGTATATGAACTTGTACGAATTAGTACGTCTGACCACTCTGAACCCCAATTCAGTATTACATTCTCATAGTGAGTCAGACAGACACAAATAAAGTAAAAGCACAGTGTGACTGCCCGCTTCGTATATCTAGACTTTACTGTCACCACAATCATGACATTCAATCAGGACGTGTTAAGACTGTACCAACTGCAGATAAGCCAAATGCGAAACGGATTCCTTCACCATAATAATATGATCTCGGCTTACCAGTTTGCGATAGTAACGAGCGCATCGCTGCAGCTCATGTACAGCGCAGCGCGTCGGTAAGCCAAGATCATATTATTATTATGTGTGACGGTGCGGGACTAAAAAGGGATTACTTCAAGTTCTTCATCAAACCTCACAAAGATGTTATGTTACGTTACATTTGTGTGCTAGGCCACATATACTGAGAGCGCCACATCCGGCCCTGCACGCTGTCACTGGAACAGATAAGGCAGCGTACTGAACGGTAGTAGAGGAGTGGTGACGTCGAGCTCGAGCGCGGCGGCCATGCAGTCGGCGGCGGCCTCGTGCTCGCCGAGCTCCTCCAGCACGGAGCCGAGCTCGCGCCACACGTGCGCCCGGTGCGGCTCCAGCTGAGCGGCGTCGCGGAACACCTTCTCCGCCAGTCGCAGCCAGCCCAGGCGGTGGTGAGCGATACCTGCACAAATACCCATGACAAACCTCGACAGACAATTTTAAGAACTATAAAAAGCAAAAACACTCCGAATAAAAGTACACAACTTTTTCACTGAGGATAGAAGATCCTATTCTAAATTAGAATATACGAAAGAAAATACAGACCAATGTATGAAATAATTAAGAAATTGCAATTTAACAAGGAATGCCGGTAGCCGTCGGTAGGAAAAATTATAAAAAGAAACCGCAAGGCAGACGTACGATCGTCTCACGAGATTGACAAAGAAATACGAGAGTAACTAACCGAGCTGCAGCAGGCTGTCGATGTACGCGGGATGTATGGCGAGCGCGTTCTGGAAGCATTGCCGCGCCTCTGTCCACTCCTCACTGTGGGCGTGCACCATCCCTCGCTGCCGATTACAACACAGCTCAAATAATACAACAAATATACCTTTCGGTACTACACCAAGACTAAAATACATACTTTCACGCTGCGGAACATCTAACTACTTATCGGTTTTAGTAGTTAGATGTTCTATACGACGTGTAATATAGAAAGTAAATTAAAGCCTGGGGGCACACACAGGTCGCCTGTACAGTCCGCCTGCGTACGTGTTTAATATTTTTTTTTTAAGTCCGACATAGGGCACCGAGCCACTCAAAAGGTGACTAACGACACCCATGGACATTCGGTTTTAGCGGGGATCGAAAATGCCATGCCGGACTGACAGATGCCTATTCACGCCCCTCTTGAAGGGCTCGAGATTTTATATAGAGAGAAATACACAGGCAGGGAAAGCATTCCAGAGTTTACCGGTTCCGTTGATGAAAGATCTACAGGACCGATTGGAACGAATCCGCAGTAAGTCCATTTTGTAAGGATGCAATCCCTGCCCCTACGCGTAGTACGGAGTTGGAAAGGGAATGGTGGGATTGTGTTAAATACACAGCTCCTCTGATTACTCCCTGTGGAATAAGCGATACAGCAAACTTAGGGAGCCGACATCCCCACTGAGTTGCAGTGGTTCTAGATCGCACAAGCTGGTATTTGGCTGAGCCATCCCATAGGTGCGAGCACTACTCCAGGCAGGATCTAATCTGTGATTTATACAAAAGCAGCCTTTGGCCCGGCGTGAAGTACCGTCGCACCTTATTTACTTATTAGAAGCCAGCCATATCTTACCAATGATATGGCGCCAGAAGTTAAGGTTTAACAGTTTGACTCAGAGGACCCAGAGGTGGTCGCTTAATTACAGCAAAGTGCCTTGGAAAAAAGAAACTGGTGTTAACGCAGTTCGCTTCGCGCTAAACGCACAAACTTGTCTTGGAAGCGTTGTACTCTACCAGACACATTACTAGACATCAGATTCAGCACACATACACAATCCGGTTGACGTGTACCGGTGTACCCGCGAAGGTAGACCATGCAGGTTCCCCTCGTGTGTGTGCGGTTCCCCGTACAGACCTAACCAACGAGTGAAGGCAAGCGAGCGAGACTTCGCGAACAGATCTGGACGACAGGGCGACGCCGAGCGATGGCACGCGATGATAAGCGAAGGCGAAAGTGCACACTCGATTGCGTTCGGTGGCGTTTGATCATGTTGGCGCGAGGGCGCGCGCAAGATGGCGAAGCAGTATGGGCAAAAGAAAAAGCGATATAGGGGGCTTGAGAATGTGGATGTAGAAGCGGTGGTAAGCGTTTGCGTTTGCTTGGCATCGCTTGATATCGTTCGTTAGGTCTAGAGGGGGCCTGGAGGGCTAAGTTAGTTGACACTACGCACCATGTGCATGACTTGATGGCTGAAGGGAGCGAGGGCGGCCGCCTCCGCCACGCAGCCTGAAGCCGAGCTAACACGGTTCAGTCTGAGGACAATAATAACTCATTAAACAGTTGAACAGTTTATAGTTTACTTATTGTGGGGCGATGGTCGAATGAGGATGATGAAGTGAAATGATAGGCAGTATTTTGTGGTACCAACTTGAGACAGAGTTCAGCCAAGAGCAGCCAGGCGCTGGCTCTCTGCGAGGCTGCGGCGACGGACGCTCGCGGCCGAGGCGACGAGAGCGATGAAGCACCATCCGACAGAGCTCGCTCAGCGCGCCACACGCCTACCGACGATGCCCGCAACGAATCTATTCAACATTATGTGGATTATAGGCAAAACTAAATTTAATTTATGGAAATCGCGACAAATCCGCACCTTCCACAGACCTAGCGAGTCGCCCGCACATGTAATATCAATCAATACTGCAATTACCCAAATCAACTCCGATATCAGACATATTTGTGACTGGGCCGGACGCTTTGGAGTCCTGATCAATCCCGTTAAAACCCAAGCAATATTGATTGGCACCCGGAAGCTAACAAAGAGCATTGATAAATCTGTGTTACGTCCTATAGTAGTAGGTACAATCACTGTTCCCTTCTCTAAATCAGTAAAAAACTTGGGACTCTTCATGGACGAAAATCTGACATGGCACGAACATATCTCTCACATAAGTAAAAAAGTCTACTATAGTCTACACTCGCTGTACAAAATGAAAAGGCTGCTGCCTAAGAAAATTAAAACGCAATTAGCCCAAGCTTACATACTCCCAATATTAGATTA
>WYDE02011456.1:0-13062 GCA_009867175.2 Adela reaumurella | reverse complement strand
TCCGGTGAAGGAAAACATCGTGAGGAAACCCACTTCCAAGCCGGTTGGTCACCGTGGAAGTGTATGACTAAAACCCTTTAATATCATGTAAACGAGAGAGGCCTGAACCCAGCAGTGGGGCGAATAAAAAGACTACAAAAGAAATATCACTCTTGTCGCCTTGCAAAGAGGGAAGTAACCGCTATTCGACGATATTGGCAGGGCCAGAATGATCGCTAGATATGAAATACTCCTCAAATAAGAATTTGTACGTATGATCGTATTTAATACCATAATTGAATGATATATATAATTAAAATTTCAAAATCTCAGATGAGAATACAGGCGTTGCAATGCAAAGCCTACCTTAACATTTCGTGGTCGAGGTGCAAACAAGAAGAACACACATTTTGCTTAGTGTTCACTACCAATGTCACTCTCATATATCACCCGACATAACATTGATACTAAACTTATTAGGTCTGTCGGCGTCTCCAGTCTAATTGCACTATCAGTCATGCCGAAAACCGAGCGTGGTCGATGAACACGCCGCGTCGAACAAACGGGTGCTTGTTCATTGTAAGTGCAACCGAAAAGTATTTTACGGAGCTGATCCTACATTTTAGACGTTCGAATTAGAAATGTGTTTCCGAACAGCTTAGTTCGACATTTCGGGTGGTCGTCCATTAGTGGATGGAGACTACTTCTTAGACGGGTGTATCGCTTAATCTTCTATTAAATATAATCTTCTACATATATGTAGGTATATATAAATGGATGTTAGTATCTATATTTGACGTTGATACCAAACCCTTTGACCGATTGAGTTGAAAGTTTTTAGAATTGTTGTTGGCACTAGGGAGAAGGTTTTTATCCATCTTGTTGTAACTCACTACTAGATGACGCTTTAACGTAACAACTTCTACATCATCGTTCACCCGATTACCATGCCAATTGGTAGGTATACTTACAAACTTGGAAGTGCCTCTTAACATGCGGGCGGAGCCACGGGCATTGCTAGTATCTTATTAACACTAGACGTCTCGCCTGTCTGCAACAACGTCCAACTCCTAAAATCTGAAACCTTCACCGTCCCAACGAATGCAAGGCAGAATTAATGCAGACTTATTAAACTTTAGACATAATGGTCAATGGTCTAAGGCTTTTAATCTACAGAATTGTCCCGAGGGAATTGAGTCCAGCCCCCTTTGACAGGAGTTCCGAAGACGTTCCGAGGGGCGCCGAGGCTCTGCCGATCATTGCCGAAAACATCGGCACGCAGGGCGCGTGCGTAGACAACAGCGCCGCTCTGTCTGGCAACTGGCGGGCAACGGAGGTACCAGCGAGGTGGCAACACTCAATGTTACCAGTTGTTTCTGGCAGGAGTGATGAAATGAATGATAAGCTCACTCAAAAGCTGCGCATAAAAACCAAAATTTTATAAAAACCGATCTTTAAAGCTCTGCGTTTATTGCAACAATGTTTTTTAAAAAGACTACCAAGTGAATATTTCTGTGCCGAGTGAGATTTCTGTCGATTTTATACATATACAATACACTAAAAAATATTTGAATAGTATATTACTACAGGTCAGAATTACAAATGTCAGATGTCGTTACATATAACAAAAATAAAATATATATAATATACCTTTAAAATTGTGTTTAAGAATATGAATAGATGAATAGAGTTAATAGCTCTCCAAATATTCATCCACGCTGCATAATGCAGGAAAAATACGTATTTTTCCTCCATGGCCTTACCCATTAAGTATCGTTTGAGTTTGTGGACAAATCTCGCATCAGTGGCCGCCTCTTTTATCGACTCGTCCTACTTGTCCGTAGACGCTGGTCCTGGTACGGATTCCACGTTAAACTGTAGGTCCATTCCCTCTCCTTACATGGTGCAAGGGTTAAACCCGTCCTGGTTGGTACCACCGCACTGAATGAAGGTCGGTCGAAGCGGCTATGACACATAGTTCGTGTTTTACATCCAGTTTAGTGTAGCCGGCTGGAATTGAGGGAAGTGCTGACATGGCTCCTACCATAACTCACCAAGTTTTAGGCTGACATAACTGGTACCAGAAAACTCGTGCATTAGGTGATGAAGCCTTCCGTGTCAGTCTCCAAAAATAAAACTAATTCTAAATAGTTGGACCAGCTACATATCCAAATCTCTCAGATCTTGCAAGACGATGTTACACAGGTCTAAGACGGTCAGCGTTTCTAGTGTTATAGCTGTGATGCCTATTTCCAACATCATAAGCCTTCTCGGTTTTTTCTTACAAAACTTTGCGATCTTCAAGATGTACGTACACGGCACATTTAAAATTTAGATTTTTTTTAAGTACTCCCGCACATGGGTGTCTAGCGGTAAGTACATACCTACATTGGCCAATGCACGTATTACGCGCTTCTGCATGCGGAACGCCCTATCAATATCCGCAGCATGGCCCCACGCCCCACACACAACTCATTCCCATATGTGAGAAGGAACATGGAAACAACCAAAATAGGCAATCCGCTGATTCTTGGTATCAAGTGCAGGCGTAGTTCTTTGTAAGGCAAATGAAGCTCTTCCTAATCTGCTACAGAGACCATCCACGACAGCCCCGCGTCTAACTCCATACCGACAAATTTATCTGACTGTACTTGAGGAATTTGAGTATGATTGTATTCTAAAAATGTTGATTAGTGGATGTACACCGTGGAGATAGAAGTTTATGATGTTGGTTTTGTCCAGGTTAGATTTGAACCATTGGTCTAACTTACCTTAGCGATAGTATATTTTAAAGACACTTTATTTATAATATAAATTTGAAACGATAAAGAAAGCTGCAAGTACTTTTTTAAGTCTTTAATTCTTTTGAATGACCCCACTGCATCTCTTCCCATGCATGTCGTAAAAGGCGACTAAGGACTAAATGCGGTGCTAAAGGGCAACAGGCTCGCCACCTCTCGCCTTGGCACGGCACTTCTACGCATTCATGCAGTAGGTGGGTCTTCGTGACTTACACGCTGCTTGATATCTTGTCCGAATAACTTGCCAAATGTGGTGGTCGGTGTTGTGCTGTAATTTACCGGAGTTCTTGAAGCACAACACCGATTGCTCTGCTTACCCCGATTGTCGGGATTCAGCGTGAGTGATAGATATGTATGTATGTAAGGAAAGCTGAATACTACATAGAAAGAGGGATTGTTATAATCAGTTATTATTGCAAGCCAATCCAAATGAGGTCATAATGGTATAGTTTCACACACAGGTCAAAATTGTATAATACACTTATTATAAATAGGGCCAGCCGCTTAATAGTGATCCTTGTTGTCTGGTCCATAAGGTATCATACGAAGGACGTCTTTCAAAACTGTTATCAATTGCGTTATCGACGGAACTGACCACATTCCGGAAGGGGCATAGATGTGCGAACTATTAGCATACAAACCAGTAAACCTTACTGCACTATATATAACTACAAGATAAATACTACATAAAACTACGTACATATACATCTACTGTATACAATAAAACATACGTACGCACATACACATTTTCATCATTCTGTTCAACTCTCCGTGATTGCTACAAAACAACTCCATACCTTATGTTAAAGTTTGAATAAAGCCAGAAAAAAAACATCTGTACGTTATATTCCACGTTAAACTGTAGGTCCCTTCCCTCTCCTTATACGGTGGTAGTGTTAAAACCGTCCGGGTTGGTATGGTACCACGTCACGTCGGTTACGGGGGCCGCACTGAATGAAGGTCGGTCTCGGCTATGAAATATAGTTTTCCGTCCTTTTCAGTGTAGCCGGCTGGAATTGAAGGAAACGCTGACATAGCACCTAACTACATAATTCACCAAGTTGTTTACGCTGTCGTCACTGGTACCTAAAAATTGGTGCATTAGGTGATGTAGCCATCCGTGTCAGTTTCCATTAAAATAAACTAAATAGTGGTTGCAATATAGGCGCATCAGCTGAATGCTGTAGTCAATTATTGTTATTATTTATTATACAATAAGTATGAAAAATTATATAAATATCTACACTTTCTGCTCACCCAAAAGGCGGAAATATTGCCAGAGGCAATCACTTCCACTCAAATTTATCTACTGCAACACATTCGTATTGTTAGCGCAGTTCTTTAGTTCTTTATTCATAATTTTTATTGTGGTTCACTAAACTTCAATTTCTCAAAAAATATTTCCTTATGATGTTTTCCTTCACCGTGGTGCATTGTAGTTTTGCACACAAAAACAGATAATTTAAAATCCGGAAAAAACTGTTTACAAAATTAAATTCATTTTAACCGACGAAAAAAAGGAGGAGGTTCTCAGGTCGACCCGTAATTTTTTAATTTTTTTCATGTATGCAGTGATCTGCAACCTTATTCTTATGCACTTAGTAATATGTATGTACGCATGTCAATGTATGTATACGCATACATTTTTACAGCGTTGTAATTTTTGGATAATTTTTTAGGGACATGTCGAAATAGCGAAAAATGGGATTGCTTAGGTGTCTGTCTGTCTGTACATCACACGCAGATATCTCCGGATCTTCTGAACCGGTTTTGATGAATTCGACGCCAACATACGAGTTTTTTTGCTCACAGACAGAATAATGATAAATTAGTGTAATAGTTAAGAGGTAGAATTTTTTTAATACATTTAGTATTGCGTAATTCTATAGGATTTGTTTGAAAGAAGTAAGAATAGTAAATTTCTTGAATGCAAGTAAGCAATATTGATGTCGGAACTTTTCTTTTTGCAGCTATTTTAATCGCCCCTCTGCTGGGTACAGGCCTCTCTCATTTACATGATATGAGAGGATTTTAGTTATACACTTGGCCAACCGGCTTGGAAGTGGGCTTTCTCACGATGTCTTCCTTTACAGGAGTGTCAGCGGCAATTTAGCACAAATTCTAAAGTCATATATATTGTGCTCCCAGTGGGTATCGAACCCGCACTTCCCGCTTGAGAGGCGTGCTCTTGCCCACTCGGCTAATCTGACACACGGCTGCTAACTAAATAATTTAAAAATAACTGAAAATGCGAAAAAATGGATAACGGGACCCTCGGCACGTTTATTTATTGGATAAGATATACGTCCAAGTTGGTCACAATTACAAAAAAAAAAAAAAAAAAATTCGTACATTTTAAGGTTAGGTTAGCTTAGGTTAAATGTGTGGAGAATTTTGGAAATGTTTTCTTTCTAATTTCCAAAAGTTTTATAACAAAACTTGTTCAGTTTAAGCTGCATAACAAACCCCTAAAGGAAATAAGTTTATTAAAATATCCTTGTATACTTAATTTATTATTTTTAACTTTATCGTATTAGTACCGTGTGGGGCCGGTACTTAAGAGAATGACCCCAATGCATCTCTTCCCATGCATGTCGTAAAAGGCGACTAAGGGATAAGGACAAGATGCCGTGCAAAAGGCGACAGGCTCGCCTCCTCTCCTTACCTTGGCACGGTACTGCTACCAAGTCATGCAGTAGGTGGACAGACTTTAACATAAAATAGACAGTATTTAAATAAATTTGAAGATAAAAATACATTATGTATGTAACAATATATATTCGTGGTCTTTAACTATGAAATTGGAGAATTAAATTTTGAAATAATTTTTTTTTCTATTATTTTATTTTAACTAATCATAGTACTTGCTCAAGTTATCTATACAATTTTGCCATTTTAATAGCAGTTTGTTTAACCCTTTCCTTGAACGTGGGACGATGAAGTCAGCGAAAGCGTTTTGTTCTGCCTCTCGGGTGTTGAATTTTTCCCCACTTGTCTAAAATTTAAAAAAAAAGTAGTAATCTGCTGGGGCAAACTCCGGTAAGTACGGTTGGTAACGGAGAGATTCCAGCTGTAGCTCTTGTAGCTTTGCGATGGTCTGTCGTGAAGTGCGAGCTCGCGCGTTGTCTTGGAGAAGCAATGGGGAAGAGCGATTGACCAGTCTTGGTTGTTGAATTGCGAGCTTCTCCATCATTGTTTGCAATTCTTGACAATAGACACCTGACGTCACTGTTGTGCAATTCGGTAAGAAGCTGTGATGTACAATTGAGGCACTGGTCCACCATACAGAGAGTCACCATCATGTTGTGTCATCATGAGTAATTTTTGTTTTAGCGCACTGATTAGGTGCTGTACCCGGATCCACCCACTGCGACGAAAGCTTACGGTTGTCGTATAGGATCCACTTTTCATCGCAGGATTTAGAATTCCCACGTTTCTATGCCGATTCAGTAGTGCTATGCATGATTCGCCGCGTAAGTCTCGCTTATGGTCGCTCAGTTCGTGTGGCACCTACTTATCCAGCTTTTTTATTTTTCCGATTTGACGCATGTGCTTCAATGTTATTTTGACACTAACTCCAAAGCCCGCAGCAAGCTCAGCGTAGATTGAATTGAATCCGCTTCCACTATCGCCTTCAATTCGGCGTTGGCGACAATAATTACCGGCCGACCGTGAGGCTCGTTCTTCAACTTAAAATTTCCAGATCTAAAACGATTGAACCAATAATGGACCGTGTTTATGCAAGCAGTGTTAGGCCCGTACACATCGTTAATGTTTCGTGTTGTTTGCGCAGCGGTATTGCCACGTAGGAACTCATATTCGAAAATTGTACGAGTTTTCAGTTAATTCGATGACGCCAAAAACTACCACAACTTCACAAAAACAAAACAGTGAATCTAAAAATAAATGAATGAATTAGAAATTACAATATCATAAGCTTTCGAATAAAATTTATTTGAATTTCGAATTGCGCGCCATCCACAGACAATTAATTCTGAAAATGCTGGTTTTAAAAATCTTTAATTTGATAGGTAAGAGACCTATTATTACAACCGGACTACCAAAAAAAAAAATCCGTTAAAAAGTTAATATTGAAAAAAAAAAATTATGTATCACTCTGAGAAAGCGGTCCTCAATTGGACAAATTTTCAGCGAACTGTCTTTACAGTTAGTTTTTCTACGAAGTTGAAAATTGATGAGTGGTGAACTATTGACATATAGATCGAACCTATACAATTTCAGCCCGATCGGCTGAAGCCCCGTCTCAGGCTAAATTCCGCAAAGAGCCTCGTACGAGTTTTACGCGTGTACGGAGTCAATCCAATCAGGAAAGCTCTGACATGGCACTTACCTAATTCACCGAAGCATATTACCATACTTAATTCAAGCGAAGACTGTTGCAGCGGGGTGATGCAGCCATCCATGCTTCTTTTCCATAAAAATTGTGAGAGTGCAGGTAGAAATAACGTAGAAAATAGTAAATGCACTGACTCGCTTTCGGTAGTTTAATAAAATTAAATGTTGCATATGAACGAAGAGGAGGATTTTATTTTATTACTTTAAATTCAATTCATTCTTTCTTTTTCAGCTTTAATTTTTCCTTTGGATTCCTTTTTTTTTAGAAAGGAAACTTTAATTCAGATGGCTGTTTGGAGAAAAAACGTAAATTTTGGTATATATTCATTCATCTTCTTCACTGAATAGTCCGAATTTGTATGATGTAATGCTGGTCGGAAATGGGCCAGTATTAATATTAGTACGTTTAAAAGAAAAATGGGTGCACATGAACGCTCTGAGCTATAAAGACATTTTTAGCCAAATCAAAGATCACACATACATTGTAAAAGAGTAAAAATTACAGTGAATGCACACCCAATAAGGCAAGTCGAGACTTAAAGTATTAAGGTACAAATTGAATACATATTTGTTTTATTTCAAAATATTGACAATGCATCAGAGTTCACTATGTAAATTCACACAACTTACATAAGAAGTTTTCATGTAACAGATTGTTCAGACGGGTACGGAATTTGTTGTCATTTATTTACCTTCTTAGATCATGTGGTAGCATCTCATACAAATTTGGACCTATCACTCTAGGAAGCTTTTCAGCCAATGCCAACCGATATGGAACTGGTCGCAGGCGACCCGTGTCGTGTTCCTTGTAGATTATTCTGTTTCATTTGTTTCAAAGGCACCAATACTCTGTCTGACATACATGATTATGTCTCGAACATATAAAGAGACAGAGGTCATAATTTTTAGATCTCTGAAATACTTTCTGCACGATTTAGTTCTGTGTTGTAGTAGATCAAGGCAAACGGTTGATATTTTCTTTTTTTTATCCATTCCACTTACTACTGTGTCTATGAATCTGTGTGTGGCGCTGGTGGTTGAGCGGCTCTTCCGGTAAGCAAACTGACATCCATCAAGAGCATTATTTATTTCTAAGTGTATAATGAGTTCTTCAGAGAATATTGATTCAATTAATTTTGATATTGTTGGGACTATCTTTATTGGCATTTAATTATTAATTGAACTCTTAGTCCCTTTCTCTTTGTAAATTGGTCGTAGGCGGGTGCATTTGAGTAACTGAGGATATTTACCTGTAATGTACATGTTATTTATCATGAAAGTAAGCAGAGGTTATAAGTTTGTATGGTTTGACTTACAAAGTAGTCAGAAATATTATATAATTTCAGTATTAGAGCTGGAGATCTTAGCTTTCAATTTTGAGTAAAGTATCTGTTATCTTATCAGGTGTAGAATGCGCTGCGCAGATGCAGCATGGCGCGCTCTATGTGTGGAGGGTTGCTCATCGCGCGCCGGCGACCTATCTACGCTTATGAAGTAGTTGTTTATGTGATCGGGTATGTCTCTTGCTGGACTTTTTGCACCTGAGCCATGATCACACAACGGCCATTTGGATTCCACTATAATTTTATTTGACTCTTCCCTAATAACCTGCCAGATTTCTTTCCTAACATTTTTTGAATTACGTAGTCTATTGTCATTCAGCGTGGTATTCAACAGCAAGCGACTGAATGTGTATTCGTATTTTAAAATTTACTCCTTATCTAATAAATATTGATACACCATGTTTACGGATTTTGCGACAATAATAGTATATAAATATAGAATATACACACTATCGAGTCTATCGAGAGCGACAGTGACAGTTGACTCTTGTTGAATTCTGGCGTTCGCTCTGTATCTCTCGTTGCCTTCGCGCTCTAACTCTTCGCCTACGGCTCCCACCATACTTATGGGTATCCGAGCCCGTCCTCTCCGCTCCACCTCCTCGAGGGTACCGGGTCTAAGGGTACTGCAAATTAAAGTAATGCATTTGGTTTGAAAAGTGAGCACGGACTATTGCCATTGACATTACTAAGTGCGCAATAATTGCCACGTGTAGAAATTGTGACGATGCAGAGGGCTTTGTGGAGTGGTGTGGAGCGCAGGCAGAGTGGAGGGCACTAGTCGGTATATACCTAACTCACAAAGAACCCAACTTTCCACGTTGAACCACCTTGAGATTCATATGTAAGACGCGCAAATGGCGCAGCGGTGTAACTTGGTTTGTGAGTGAACTCCTCTTCATCGAGAGATCGTTGGTTCAAAACGTAGGCCGTTGCTAGGGGCCGAAGGCACCCGTCTGATATATTTATAATACATATTTTTTCCCCCCTGTAAATAACTAAAATATGGCGCTGTTTCGGGATTTGAACCTGGTTACCTTTCGTACTCAGAGGTAAAATTACCTTTCGCATCCTTTGCAAGGTTGTGCCCCTGAACCAACGGGCCAGAAGATGAACTGAGCGAAATAACCGCATGCAATGCTAGCGGAAAGGAAACAAAAGCCGCGAGTTTTACAGAGTCAGTCAGTTATTCGTTCAGTCATTCATTCAGTCAGCGATAAGTCTAATCGTTATAGCATATTTTTTAAGAAGAAAATATATATTACTTTTACATGCATTTGGATGCATTCATTCAGTTAAGCTTTTTTTTCAAATTTTTTAAAACTAAATACTTCTACTTATAAATTTTGAATTAATCGGTTAATCGCTTCGGTCCGCTGTCGGTAGACAAAAACACACACACACACATATCCTCACCCTCACACACTATTTGTTTCCTAAGATTGACATCTTATAGTGATATAATAATATTTTGGTATCTAATTAGACGAAATAACAATTTTGAAATTTCAGACGATCTCAATATTTACTTTATTTCTCCTTATAGTTACTCGAAAATAAAAAGTATAGCGAATACACTGGAGCCAGAGACGCTCTCGTTACGGCGGCCGCATCTCAACCTCTACGCCTTGTAACTCGTAGCGTCGCGCTACGCGCCTCGTAGACGCTCTACGAACAGAAGTGGCCGGTCTCGCGTGTCGCGCCGCGCCGCCCGCCCTGCCGCAGTCTGTCGGGACGGCGAACCGAGTGCGGCCGCTCGCCCACGCCGCGCCGACACTTCCGCCCAACTTAGCGCAACTTCCGACGATCCGCGAAAGTTGTCGCGCCGCGTCCGGGCGTGCGACGCCGAGTGAACTTGTGCAAAGTTTAAATTATAAATGTAATCGCTGAACTAGAAATAATTTAATGCCAATAAATTAAAAAAAAAACTCACCTAATCGACTGCATAAATCTGTCGTCTAATATAAATACGTTAATTTTATTGTCGCTAATCGGTGAGTATGTATGAGAGTATAAACATATGAAATAAAATGATCATTAATATACTAATTGATAAAGCGGAAAATCTGTAACTAAATAAATAAGCGCCATAAAGGTTTTATGTTCGTTTATAAATCGAAATCGACTTAATCAATTCACATGGGATTTACACAAACATATTTTGTAATAATAGAGGAGGGTTACGTGATATTTGCCAGCACGGTAGTACTTCGGGGGTCGGAGTAGTAACAAATATGTTGCCGGACCCGGGCGGGATGTAGGTACAACTATACAGCAAATTAAATAACACGTTTTTAAAATCATACGACACGTTCCGCGGGAGCTTCTAGTAACTAAAATTAAACCATAAATAAGACGGGAAGTTAGATGTCGGTGCAAGTTACATAGTTTAAAATAATTATAATATGCATGATAAAGTTTTCTCGGTTCACGATCATGTAACATAATAAATGTAGACACTATACATATTGCCTTTAAATTAGTTTTAAAAATAGGCAATCATAAAAAAAAAAATAACATGAATTATGCATCATCTTTGATGTTTGTGAGTAGCTAATTTATTTAAATCATTCACTGCAATTACTTAATAATATACGTTTAGTTTGAACAAATAGGAAGGAATGGTCACAGCATGTAATAATGTGCTACATTCATTTTCATGACGTATTTCAAGTAAAAATTACCAAAAATGATTTAACAGGCTGCCATGACCAGAGGAGGTCCAGTACGCGTCGGTTTCTCGAATAACTTGACAAACTTGACTGTATATGTATTCTTCAGTACAGTTATTGAGTCGGCGTGGTCTTGGATCATCCTTTATTTGCGGCTCCCTCAATGCTGTAAGGACAACTGGAGTCAAACGTTTACTGACTATACGAGCACTGACGCCATTACAGTCTGATTCTTCATTGTATACGTTGTTTACTGAGTGTTTAAGATGCCTCCGACAATCGTGAGTCCCGCCGATTGTGAAGTACGGGCTGTTATACGATTTCTTAGTGCTAAAGGCGTAAAACCGATCGATATTCATCGTGAGATCTGTGAAGTTTACGGACAAAACATTATGAGTGATGGAATGGTAAGGAAATGGGTGAGAGCATTTAAAGATGGCCGCACAAATGTGCATGATGAAGAACGGAGTGGGCGTCCTTCGGTCTTTAATGAAGATTTGGTGCAGAAAGTGGAAGAAAAGGTGAGAGAAAACAGACGCTTTACAATTTCATCAATGTGCGACTGGTTTCCTCAATTTTCTCGTAGTGTTTTGTATCGCATTGTGACCGAGAACTTGAATTACCGGAAATTGTGTTCACGTTGGGTTCCAAAAATGTTGACGGATTTGCACAAAACCCAACGTTTAGGCAGTGCATTGACTTTTCTGACGTTCCTGCACTTGAAGAAACACCTGGGTGGTCAGCGTCTTCAAGACGATAACGAAGTCAAAACAGTTGTGATACAGTGGTTAACAAGTCAGGCGGCAGAATTTTATGAGGGTATTCAAAAACTGGTGCCACGTTATGACAAGTTCCTCAATATTCACGGAAATTAGATTGGAAAGTAGATTAAGGTACAGGCTTTCATGTAAAAATAAAATTATTGCGATATCTTTGCACTTCTTTTTTAAATTCCAAAACGGTACTTACTTAAAAAACATGCCTCATACCTAAAACGATTTAATAGTGGGAAATGGTTACTTTTTTCGTAAGTACAGACGCGTGACAGACAGTACGCATGGCAGACAGGGAATGCAACCTTTTACTGTAGAGCTGCCTAAGTCGGCGAATTTTTAGTAGCCCGAACGAGACAGGTTGTCCAGGAGGTCCAGTTGTGCGACGACACCCCGTCTCGCTAAGGTTCAGTTGTACGAGGAGTTGGTCCAGGTGTGCGACGAGACCCTCACTAAGATCCAGTTATGCGACGACACCTTGTATCACTAAGGGTCAGTTGTGCGAAAAGACCTCAACTAGCTAAAGTCCAGTTGTGCGATGAGACCACGTCTCGCTAAGGTCCAGTGGTGCGATGAGACCTCGTCTCGCTAAGGTACAGTGGTGTGAAGAGACCTCGTCCCGCTAGGGTCCAACGAGACTCCATTGTCCAGTTGTGCGACAAGACCTCGTCTCGCCAAGGAAGACAACCCCAACAGGATATTCAATACAGGAATATGAAATAATACACATACAATAGCTGCTATAATTTATTTGTAAAAAAATATACTACTTACTACATAGCCAATTCAAGTTTTAGTTTTTTAATAATTTAAGTATCCATCCCTGCGTAAGTCACATTATGTCATACTTAGGAGATTACCGATCCCGCTCAAGTCTTCCGTGCACTGTACGCCTAAATGCCTGATCGATTATACATACAATGACATAACAAAAGGAAAAATAAGTTCATCAGATATAATAACCCTTGAGGTGTATTTTGTAACAGAGTAAATTCGGAAACCTGTCATGAATAGCTAAACTATTTGTTGCTTTTTATTCCATTTTATCCCATTCTCACTGATATGGAAGGATACATCACCTAATGCACCTTGGCATCCATTAATCACGTGAGCATTTTTTTTAATTTTAGCCCCCCCC
>WYDE02011346.1:0-13063 GCA_009867175.2 Adela reaumurella | reverse complement strand
TGTTATGGGCTCACATCACGGACGTTGTAGGTGATGTAGCCAAACCGTGTCAGTTTCAATAAAAAAAAAAAAATAAAGATTTACTGTGTATTTTTATGGACGTTAGACGACATCGGACTTCCATAGTATATCATATCTATCTATCTATTTTTCTGATCTGAGGACGCATTAGTAGTAGCAGGGACTAGGTAGTATGTAATTTAAAGGTAGAATAACAGCAGCCTAGCCATTGTCTCTTGCCGTCCTCGGATAAAGGGAGCGGAAACAATGTAAGATGAAGTATTAAGTACCAGCAAAAGTACTGAACTGTACAACCTCACTTCTCGTCGACAAGGCCGCGTTTAAGCTCTTAATAGTTCACGCGCGGTTAATTTTTAGGTCAATATTTTGCGTACGTGCAACACTTACCTGTAATTTGTTTTATGATATTTTGCAATTTCCTTATTGTGTTTTACGCCATGCAAAGAAGGAAATATGTAATTTTGGTTAATGTGGTCAGCTTTTACCAGTGCCGTGCGAAGGCAAAACTGCGGCCGGGGCAAAATCAGATTCTGGCGCCCGGGGCGCCCATACACGTGCGCAAGCACCTTCGTATCCCCATGATTTTAATTTTATTTAAATTTCGATGATTGTACTTGTCAGAGCCGGTAATTAAATGAAGACTGCTTGCGTAGATTTATGAAATAATGACTCAATATACCTATTGTAAATTAAATTGATAATAATCTTCATAAGCGCCATCTATTAATCCAATATCGCTAGTCATCTATGGCGCCAATGTCTTTCAATGACAGGGACTATGAACTCGTAGTTGGGTTTCAGTTTTCTGGCCTTTACAATAAGCTAAAATGACCGGTCTCAACAATTTTGGCCTATGATCAGTAGCGTTGCCAGCTCCCGTTTTGAAGTCTAGGGGACTTCATAAAGTAAAATATGAGTATGTTTTCGATACTGGCCAAGTGTGACTTTCGCGGACCGAGGTTCGCGTTTGCCTCTAAAAACGTAGGAGGAACCGCAGGCACGGTTTAAAATAAATGAAACTCTTTCATAAGAATCAGTCATTCATGTAATACCTGCTATAAACAATAAGTTTTTTTATTTAATGTAGGTATTTAATATGTTTTACAGCATGTAACGGGTATTGATATATATCTAAGTAAATTACAAATAGTTTTTTCACTTTCACTTAGAGAGACCGTCTCTTCAAGGTTGCTCCTAGATACACATTTACAATTAATTTACTTTTTAAATGGAGAGACCGATTGTATTGAAACTTTGTGTGTAAGGAGAACGGAATCACCCGAAATTGTATTAAGTGTATGAAATAGTTTTTCTAAATAATTAGTGTATTTTGAACAAATTTAATTTAAAGAAAAGAAGAGAGCATTGCGTTGTATACTTGAAATGTGAGCGAGGGACTCCTGTATGGATGAGTTTGGTAAAGTAGGAATTATAACCTTTCAAGTGCTTATGTGTCTCAAAATATATGTTATGCTAGGAAATGTATATACATAGAATGACAACAATCATGACATAGAATACAATCATGACACCAGACATAAAGATAATATTAAAATTTTGAAGCACAGGTGAGCTAAAATGTTAAAAAGGTTTGTCTGCAATAGCGACACATTCAAAACTTTTATTTCCTTGCTTAGCATGCAAGTCGCTTACTGAATTTAAATCAGAAAAATACGGAAAACAAATAAAGAAAAACATCCGAACCGGGGTTTGAACCCGGGACCTTTGGCTTTAGCTGCCACTTAAATACCAACTTCGCCATCCGGACCACGACGTGTTCTATTGAATTTGTTGCCGATGATAAGGTCGTTTTCAATTTATTAACACGAATTTTGATGAATAACTGTTTCATGTTTCAGTTTTCAGGTTGTAGGTAGTAAGGGAAAACAATCACTGGTAAACCGTTCCATGTTTTCAACATACAACACAGAAACGATTTCGAAAAGCGATGCGTTCCCAGAAGTAAAGGTGGGTGTCAGTCAACAACATATGGATTTTCCGAGCGAGTCTGACGCGGCGTGGACTAAGGCTCCAGTATTTTTTTTCCGCACTGCAAAACTCTGGAATGCACTTGCTCTCGATATGTTTTCTGCTGCACTACATACAAGCCATGAGAAATTTTAACGAAGACCATTTACTCACCTGACACACCGTGTGCACCATTAATCCTCATGTCTTCTCAATAAATCCATGTCCATACATCTTGCATCACCTACTTCCTCCCATACATCCCTCGGACAGCACAATGGAATCGCCTCATTGTTACAAAACCTTCTGTGAGTGGACACGGCAGGGCCGCTCGCGGATGTGACGGGAGGTGATTCAATGATTGTGAATGGAATCAAAAATCGATCTCGAACCTCAATGTCTCGAAAACGATTAATCGTATCTTCGCGATGATATCGACTTATGGGTTTAATATCAACGACCGACCTATCGGTGCGATTAGCTAAATGCCAAAATTTTATTTCATAATAATAGTTTTCTTACAAAGTGGTATGTCCGAGATATCGTGTTTTGCAAATAACGAGATCGCCTATTATCTTGAGTTGATGCCCTATGACGATATACAACGGACGTAATAAATAACACATATCCTAAGTGTTGCATTTGACAGATTCACAAAATATGTATCCCGAATCGACAAATGTTAGGCATCCATTTTTTATAAGGACTCTGTATTGATTTAATAATACTAAACTCATATCCTTGAGTACCTACTCTTTTGTCTAAGTAAATGTTTTGTTAGTTTATGTTTTATTAGTTCATCTATTTTTAAAAACTTTAGGGAAAACCGCAGTTAAAAATCCATTAACGCCTCAACTGATTTCTTATGCAAACATTCGACACGGAATTATTCATCCGTAACCAATTGAAGTTAGGATATTTATTTTATAAATTCTTCACAGTTTTTTGTACAATACACGTTATACAGTTAAGTACAGATAAATGTATTGAATTTTTTAGCATGAATATACCTTTATTTTAACTAAAATTTTATGGACATGGTTCAACAATATATTTTACATATAATTTTACATTTCGTAAAAACAATGTTACTAAGCCATTCACAGACTTATATTACAAAACAAATTAAACCTAATTGCCAAATATGTTATTTGCAAAACCGTCGAGATGATAATAGGTGTAATTTATTTTAGCAGAAAGAGACAATTAATCAAAATAATTAACATTCTTTCAAACTATATTCTGACCTCAATTACACATAATAAGGTTACATAACACCCGCATAACTGTACAAAACGTGTAATGCAAGGTAATGACATAATCCCAAAAATTCTGTTATTCGTGACTCGCGTTGATGCCGCGCGCCGTTACCTTGCGATTTGCGAGAAGCGGTAACAAAGGCGGACAAAATAAATATTGCAATCCCGTTACAGGAATGTGTTGGGCCTCACACGTATGACATGATATAAGGGGGCGAACAAGGCTAATCCGTGTTACACGCCCACCGATGATAAATTTACAGTGAAACACAATTTGCGAAGGACTCTAAATTTTCAGTTTTTGCCAAGCTGCAGGTAACTTTTCCATTTCTTAACAACGTTGTCCCAGACACGGTGTCTTGGCGCGAATTTTTCATTATTAAAATATACCTACATAAATCGAATGTTTGTATAATTACACGAGTTTCGTTTTGAGAATTTTTGATTGTGATGTGAATAGTCCGAAATGTACTATACATATACATTTAATATACATATACATCACACAAGGAATATCCTATTATTGTCTGAATAAAGCGAAGCCTAGTGCTCGAGTAGGTTAAAAAAAATTAGTGTCTGTATGTTTGTCCGCATAACTCCTCATAAACGGTTGGATCAATCGGACTGAAATGTTGTAGTTTCATTCTATGTGCTAATAGTACGCCAGACACCAGTTTTCAAATTCCTAGAAGAACTGGCAAGAAACTTTGGTGGAAAAATTTCAACGTACACTACTCCTAAACGGGTTGGCCGATCGGGCTGAAATTTTGTGGGTTCATTCTGTGTCAATAGCTCGCTACATACCAACTTTCAACTTAATAGAAGAACTGGCAAGGAACTTCGTTGCAATTTTTTGCGTCTCTCTGCAGTATTGCGTAGCCTCTTACGAGAAGACTGGCGTACATCTACCTTATGGAGTTATTTAATGAATGTTCTTCCCTTATTACCACACTCGATTTAGGCTGGCTAGACTAAGTAATAACCAGACGTACATGTATTTTATTTTATTCTGACAATATAAAATTTACATCAACTAATATTAATATTAATTTGCTTTTTTTCAGGTAAATTAAACCACATCACGGTTACATCTGAATCTCTCATCGCTCACAGATGGGCTTCGGTAAGTTTGTGTGAATAAAATGTCGTTATCTGAATGATTACGACATTTTGATTGAAAATGCAATAAATTCTTTATTTATTAAAAATCTATCTATCTATCTATAAATCTGTTTATTAATAAATTATGCCAATATTTTTCTTTTTCTTATAAAACGAACTCACTTCCAGACAAATTTTATACAATACAACTTATTAGTATTGTTTGTTAGTGTTGGTTACCTCGCGATGTTTTTCTTCAACGGTGTGTTTTGATTACGCATCCCTGTAGACACACACACACATAATGCCTCACCCCAAACGAATATATACCGAAACTAAGCGGTTTTAAAAAAAAACTCTTAAGACATTTTTTTTAAATTTTTTTTTTTATGGAGACTGACACGGAAGGCTACAACACCTAATGCACCAGTTTTCCGGTACCAGTGATGTCTGCTTAAACACCTTGGTGAATTATGTAGGTAGGTGCCATGACAGCTCTTCCCTCAATTCCAGCCGGCTACACTTAACTGGCCTGAAAACACGAACTATGGTGGATTGGAACTCGCAACCTCTAACGTAGGAGACGAATGTCCACTACGCGACCTAGCACGCTGGCATTACTAGGTCTTGATCAATAACAAATGGGAACGTTACGACGTTAGATCGACAATTTTGTCCCTTACCATAAAACTATGGTATCGTCATAAACTTACGCATTCTTTATTAAAATTAACATTGAATATCACATAGCGAATCAGAACTAAAGCGATCGTGTAATATTAGTTTTTCGTTTCGTTCGCACCTGTCAGAAATAGACAAACATCAATTTACGCGGTTTGCGATCCCTGATTCTTTCTTAATATCACTAGGAGGAACTGTATGCAAAATTTCCTTGAGATCGGACCACGGGATCCCACTGCACAGACGAACGAATTACTATTAACAACGCACATCCAGGGTCACATTACGAACTTAGTAGAAACATAATTATGAACGAACGAGTTTAGGACCCGTCATATTAATTACTAAGTTATATGGGACGCTTCAAAACTTGCCTAAATGGCTGAAGCGAAAAGTTAAATCGGTGATTTTGGCTATGCCCCCCAGGATTTAAACGTATGACTGCCAGGTACATGCCATTAAAGAGTCAGCATCTGTCCGACGAAGCCAGTCCAACCGTTGTCATCTGATATACCTTGTAATGATTGATGATGAGGATGATGTGGTACACTCGTTTTAAACTCATACCGAGAAGTAAGTATATACATCACAAAGTTATTTATTATTATCATATGATCATCTAAAAGCCCTTTTACTTTCTCTCAGGAGCCGGAGAGTTAAACCAGATCCATATCACACAAAGACCCGCCAGTCATCTCATCTTAAGCCACACTTAGATTTTGTCAGTTGAAGTAACAGTGTCAGTGAAAACCCTCAAGAGTACTATAATATCTGATTTATTTCATCTCAAGAAGACGTATAAATAAAGCATAAAGCATAAAATAATTAATAACCCAAAGTTTAACAATAATAATGAAAGTTCATTCAATTAAAAATCTCGGTAGGTGATCCAATTGTAATTAAGGATGATGTATGTCAGTCTGTGTCATTCATTAAGCTATAATTTAGAAATAATACGAAAATCGTAATATTTTGGAAATTCAAGGTCTATCGGAATGGCACATACAACATCTAATATTACAGATAGACCTTTTATTGAATTAATTTTTATTATTCTTCTTGAACGACGTATTATTAATTATTTCAAGTTTTATTTCCGCACCTTTTTTAGATGAAAGAAATCAGGTATTATGTAACTACCGGATTGAACTAACTAATTCCTAAGTGCATTATAAAATTATACTGTTTTGTTTTTAGTTCAATTACTAAAAAAATGTTAGTAATTCTAGTGTCAGATGAGCAGAGCGGGAAATAGCAACACCGGTGCGCGTGAGCGGGGAGGTGCGGGTTCGATCTCCACTGGGAAGACATTTTGTGCTAAAATGGTTGCTGACACACCGGTGAAGCAAAACATCGTGAGAAAACCCACTTCCAAGCCGGTTGGTCACCGTGGAAGTGAATGATTAAAATCCTCTCATATCACGTAAATGAAAGAGCCATGTACCCAGCAGTGGGACGAATAAAATGGCTGCGAAGGAAGGAGGAATAAAACATACATTATTTATTAATGGCTACATAAAATAACATTTATGTTATCTTATATAAGATTTTATTCCAATTTTCAAAATATTTTTCAACATATTCGATATGTGGGTATTATATACTTCACAATAAAATAAAACAACCTGTTTAAAAAACTTCGACTTATATATGACAAATAAATTTTCGATCCTCTCCCACGTTACTGTGGCGTGATAACCTAATAAAACCATATAAAATGAATACGAAATGAACGGAAGCGTGCGTGCGTTGAATGGAAATAGCTATGTGTAGGTCTTTGACACTAGAGTTTCCCATACTTGAGAAAATTGAGGATATATTAACCGTCGACTTCAAGTTTGCCGTCGTGACGTCACTCGTCAGCAGGGCCTCTCAGTAGAGTGAGCAAAAAAGTAAGGTATACGAAAAATTCGAAACAATTGATTTATGGTTGGTACATAAGTTAAAAATTTAAATCTCACTTGCAACAACAGAAGATTAAGGTAAGCTGATAAACAACAATGACTATGCTGAGCTGACCAACCATTACTTGTTTTTTGTTCTTTTACAATTCAAGAGAATCATAAAAATGGGCGGTATTGTTTTATGGCAGTCAGGTGTGCACCGTGCAGGGAACAGAATGAGATAATTTGAAAATGTTATTCCGCATAGGTTTTTGGAAGTAATAAAAATGCCAGATGTTTATGATGTTACTAGCTGTTGCCCGCGACAACGTCCGCGTGCATAACTGAACATGACAATTCTTTTAGTTTTTTATACATACTTACATACATATCACTCACGCTAAATCCCGACAATCGGGGTAAGCAGAGCAATTGGTGTTGTGCTGCAAAAACTCCGGTAAATAACAGCACAACACCGACCACCACATTTCGCAAGATGTTTGGTCAAGATATCAAGCAGCATGTAAGGCACGAACACCCACCTACTGCATGACTTCGTAGAAGTACATTGCCAAGGTGAGAGGTGACGAGCCTGTCGCCCTTTAGCACGGCATATTGTCCTTATCCCTTAGTCGCCTTTTACGACATGCATGGGAAGAGATCCAGTGGGGTCATTCTTTTAAGTTAAGGCCCCACACGGTATATTCATTTATTTTGACAACAAAAAGCCTCAAAGCGATCAGATCACTTAAAAAAAATCAAAATCAAAATTTTTGCCAGATCTTTCTAATTTAGCATTGCTTATAGAATATATTATCTTTAAAAAAATTAAATCGCTGTTATAATTTTTTGCAAGGTCACTGTTTTTTACACCGTATTGTGACTTGGCTATTACATAGATTCGGTTGATCGTATAGGTACACATAACCGTACTTTAAGCCATTCTTCATTTTTTCATTATCTTAAGATCCTGCAATATGTCGACATCTTTATTTCACGTACGTACAGCACGAATTTGATGTCACGCATGACACGATTCATCGATTCCGCACACAACGCAACGGTTATACCTTCAGCAACAGCTGAGTTGGTTGTTTGTGTTCAAGGAACGTCTACGAATGCTCCAATAACTGAGTGACGCCGTCAGTTATCTAAAGGATCGCGTGATTATAATAATTTTCGCGTCATTACGCTCTCTTGGAAGTATTCCGACAAGATAATGGCGGCGCGCACGCACGCGCACATCTCGTTCCGTAAACACATCGCAGTGACACACCGCACCACCACCACCACACACGCCGAGCCCCATCGCGCCGGCATCAGTCGCAGCATCCTTGCGAGGATTGTGCGGGACAATCCTCGTACAATTTGTGCCAATAGACTATTTTACCAATTAAGTTTTGTATTTTATTTATGGAAATAAATGTTCAAATAAAATTTTGGTACAAGTTTTATTGTTATACGTACGATAAGAATTGATGAAGTTAGAAAAATTTAAAGCGAATCAATGTAAACGACAGATTCTGGTGACTGCATGTCGCCAGCAGCCGCCCGTACGCGGGTGTGACGTGTGACGTGTAGTGAAATCACAGATCCCAGTCCAGTGACATGCGTGCGTTCTCAGTATGCAATTTTGCATGGATGTTTTTAATTTCGGACTCCATGTAGAATATAATAGGACCCGAAAATACAATTTATAGAATTTATTTCGGTATGTATGTGTGACGGTTTAGAATAATTAGAACGGTTGTAGCGGTTTTAATGGTCAGATCAAGAGCACGCGCCTCTCAAGCGGGAGGTGCGGGTTCGATCCCCACTGAGAGAACAAAATTATGACAATATTTATAACTTTAGAATTTGTGCTAAAGGGCTGCTGACACTATAGTAAAGGAAAAAAATCGTTAGGAAACCCACTTGCAAGCTGGTTGGCAACCATGGAAGTGTATTTCTAAATCCTCTCGTGCATGTATTTATTTTTATTGAGAGCGCGCGCGACATATGGCGCCGAGCCACCAAGAAGGTGACTAACGACGCCCATGGACATTCGGTTTCAGTGGGGGTTGCGAATGCCATGCCGGCCTGACAGGTGCCTATTCACCGCTCTTGAAGGACTCGAGATTTTACATGGACGGAAATATGTGGGCAGGGAGAGCGTTTCAGAGTTTATTGTAGATGAAAGATGTCCAGAACCGATTGGTACGCATTGAGTTCACGCGGTGGGTTCATCGAGTAGGGATGAAAACCCTGCCAAGTGCGCTTAGTGCGGAAGTGGAAAGGGGACGGTGGGATCGCGTTAAAAAACAGCTTCTCCTAGAACTGCTAGTGGAATAAGCGATAGATCACTGATATCCCTACGAAGGTGCAGTGGTGCCAGATTGCGGTACACTTCAGGGCATCCACTGGTCGCACGGCGCGACGCTGTAACAAATCCAGCGGCGCAAGTCTATATTTGGCTGAGCCATCCCACAGGTGCTAGCAGTACTTCAGGCAGGATCTAACCTGCGATTGACCTGAGTGATGTATGTACGTTAGGAGATCCCCAGCAAATCGTTTTGGCCGAAAGCCATATTGCCGATCGCTGGTGAGAGTGTGTGCATTGATAATGCGCTCCATCACCTTACAGAGGTAATTGCAATTGAGCGGTCACTATTTTTCGGGACTGCTTGAACAAACGCAGATTTTCAGGCTGCTGGCACGCGACGGTTGGAGTAGAAGAGGCGAAATAGGCGCATTAGCACTGGAGCCAGTTCGGGAGCACGCACCTTTTTAACACCAATGCTGGAGTCATACCCATTCCACTCGCTTTCCTGACGTCTAGCGAGAGAAGCTCCGCTCCGCCCGTTGTCGGAACTGTACTTTCGGCATGGACTTCTCACACCTAGGTATGGATTGGCTATCTATGGAGGATTGGCACTCCCATCGTCTAGGTTGGAATTCCCCGCAAAGAGAGACACCAGTTGCTTTCTCCTTTGCGGAGTGAGCAGTTGCGCCTCCACGACACTGCAGAGGTGGGAGAGAAGAGCTGTAGAAATTTGATCATATCATAAATGCGAGAAAGGCCTGTACCCAGCAGTGAGTGGGGCGAATAACATTTCTGCAAAGTATAGTAACATGCGTGTGTGTACGTATTTTCGTACGTACTTTTATAAATATTCAAGGATCACTTGAAACCGCTTCGCAGATGTCTTCGCCATTTAAATTCAAATTATTCCACAGAAGCATTTTACTATAATTGTAGAGACCTCATTATATCCCCATAACTAGGACCCGTCTAATTATCGAACGGAGCTCACGCAGACTCCCGACACCGTCGAGGTTCCAATCTCTAGAGCGGCCACGTAATTGTGTTATTTGTCGAAGGGCTCAATTTTTAATTGAAAATTCAGACGCAATTTGCGATGTTCTTTTAAAATTTGCTGTCGCCCACTTGTCCGCTGCTCGTAAATTGCTCGACGGCCATAAATTGCGCCAAATCGCCAATTACTCCGATAATGTCGACGATCGACTCGCCGACACAAACGTTTCAGTGTAAAACCACCCTAAATATAAAGATCTTAAGAATCATCAGAATTTTAAGTGCATGTATCGTATTTATAATAATTCAGTTCAATTAACGGTGTAGGATTATTAGGATTATTATGGGCTAGTACGAAGTGGTCACTGCACTCACTGTAGGCGGCAAGTGAGTGAAGGGAAATAAGGTGATTATTTATGACCATCACTATTTCCCTAAGTGGGTAGTGAGTCTAACAGAGAGAGAAGAACTCTGGTGAAATATAAATGTTTCTAGTTTTCAACGAAGTAATAACCTTATAATGTAATTACATTTTGAAAATTTCTGGCACATCTCGCGTTTCGAATAGAGCGTCCTCTTCATGGTCACGGAGACGTGTGCTAGCTATGAGCTCAGCAAACGTACTGACGGAACAATCCGATAAAGTCGCCGCGAGAAGAGCCGGAAATATTGAAAATGATTTTGTAATTTTAAAAGTATTATATCTTATATGCAATATTAAAAATCAATATTGCATGTTGAGTTATTCACGTTTTTGAAGAACACAAGAGAAGTTAGGCTGGTAGTGTGCAGGCTGCAGCGTTTGGAAGTGTTATAATTATGTGTGTATTTCGATAGGTACTTCAACGATTCAGTAAAGGCAGACACAAGAGCTAAGAGGACCCAAACAAGCAAACCAACCCATCAGAAAAATAATACAGAGAAGGTCCTTTACTCAAAAAATTCGGAAAATTTCATGGCACTCCCCGCGAATAAATCGGATCTTAGAAGGTTCCTGTTAGATGAACTCCCCTGTTCCCACGACATTCCTTACATTCCTTGGCTAAAACATATATTTTGTTACTAGCTTTTTGTCTGCGGCTTCGCCCGCTATAAATCATCCCCCCCTGCCACCCCCTGAATCCAGCCCATAACGCCATCTATTATTACCATTCGACACTAAATTCCGTTAACACTATACTTCCTTTGATACTGCTCAGCCCTAAGGCTATTTATTCAGAGTGATGGTATATGAACGTACTGTGAGCCTCAAGAACTACGCTTTATGTACGTTAATTCAAACTTCAAAATCTTTTTAGTAGTTCCGGAGTCAAAAACTCAAAAAATACCTTCGCATGTACATACTTACACATAGACGTGCCCTTTAGAATTTGTGCTGAATGGCCGCTGACACTCCGGTGAAGGAAAACATCATGAGGAAACCCACTTCCTAGCCGGTTGGTCACCGTGGAAGCGTGTGAGTAAAATCCTCTCATATCCTGTAAATAAGAGTGGCCTGTACCCAGCAGTGGGGCGAATAAAATGGCTGCAAAAGAAAAAGAAGAATAAAGAAGTGAAGGAATATTTGTGTGATTATTTCAACGCATTTTTTTTTTTCAAAAATGTTCATTTCTCTCCTGGAAGGCCTCTTAAGGAAAAAAACGTGTTTTTGTTTGACACAGCACTTCTCATATTTACGAAGCCTCACCGACGTCGCGCGGTATTTACTTACGTTTTCGTCCCGCCCGCCCTAACTATAACGTCACACGTCGCGACGCGGGGCGGATCGGGGCGGTGGGCGGTCGCAGCGTACGCGACGAAGCCGGCGCGATCAGTGCCGGCTCATTGACGCTTAAGACTCGCGTCATCGCATCCGAATGAAGCTGCAAATCATCTCATAACTCAACCTAACTAACTCCTTTATACACTGACTGATACACTCACATATAATAATAACGGTCATCGCTCCAGTGATGATACGCTCGCAGGCGACAATTACACTCGATTTATGAGTGTTTAATATTAAGTTAATATATATAATTAATATTTTATGCAGAGAGCGGATCGGTGCGCGGCGCGAGGAACGAGTACGCTAGGTGCGAATTAATGCGCGAAAACTGGAATGAAGTTACTATATGAAACTACGCCATAGGAGCGTTTCAGCAGCGGGGAGTGGTAGGTTAAGGATGGAACTTGAAAACACAACGTAAATTCAAGCAGAAAATCTCTTTTTATATTTTATATAAAATTGAAAAAAATTACCACAATACTTTGCTTCGAGAATAATAATAATAAAATTGACTGAATAGTAAAATTGATTGACCAAAGAAGGCTTAAATTAAACATTGTCTTGAAATTCTAACAGCATATAAATCTTGACGTGGTGGGTACAATCTGTATCACTTATTTTACTAACTGCATTAATATTAATCTTGACAATTTGATACGTTGAGTATCATATTTATTTTTTTATTATTATTATTATTTTTTGACATTGTACTACATTGTGGTATTACAAATAATTTTGATAATTAGGACATATTGATACAATCTCGTATCAAGTTCTCTGACAAGCGCTCTTTACACCTGCAATATTAAATTATTTTTTATTATGTGCGGTTAGAATATAGAATTATAATTAAATTATTGTTAATCAAGCTCTCAAACTATAGTTTAACACTGTAAGCAGTGTCTATTGTGTGGTTAGTCACAACGTATTGTAATAAAGACGTATAAAAAAAAAACATATGAAGTTTTTTACCGGTTCTTCTTCAGGGGATTAATCGAACCGGATGTATTTCAAAATCACAGATGACATTCGCTTTGGGATGGAAAACCGGAAACTCTCTCTTCTCGTTCTTTTAGATTTTAGCAGT